>JADBJO010000111.1:1102061-1112061 GCA_016801955.1 Conus betulinus
ATGACCGTAGAGACACGGACAAAAATCTCCCAACATCAAATATTCAGATGATCTGCACTGAAGATTTCTCAAACTCTGATTCTGTCTACTTTGAGGAAATAAAGAAGTTATGTTCATAGTGCGGGAAAAATTATCTCTATCTTAATGCTTTTAAAACCAGAGAAATGATGGTTGATTTCTGTAAAGACCTTCCACCAGTTCTAAACGTCATTGATGATCAAGCTGTTGAGAAGGCGGACGAATACGAATACAAATATCCAGGTACGGTTTTGGACAAAAAAAAGGGTTTTTGATAGGATTGTTGAAATCATGCGCGAATAATGTCGATCAATATTTTTTTTCTTGAGAATCTGCGAAATGTTAGTGTGAATACATTTTTACACACTTTTTACCACTGTTGCAACGAACCCTTGCTCTCTGTTTCATGCATATGCTGGTATGGAAGTGTAGGTATTATAAGCAACAGAATTTTGAATGACGTGGTGAAATGTGTACAGTAAAGTTGTGGGTTCAAGGTAGCTGGTAGGCAAGAGCTGTCTGAAACACGACTTGTGCGAAAGGCAAGACCAACTGCAAGTGATGGCAGCCACGTTTTAAAACCGAAATACTTCGAATTTCCACCATCAGGACGCAGTTTTTTAGGGCAACGAGGATAAAATCGAGGACACAGAAAACGTATCCCGGCATCAATTAATATTCTTAAATACTTTCTTCTTATAACTCGGTGCATGTTTGAGTTGAGTGAGCGATAGTTAGTCAGTAAGCACCCGTGTGTGTGTGTGTGTGTGTGTGTGTGTGTGTGTGTGTGTGTGTGTGTGTGTGTGTGTGTGTGTGTGTGTGCTTGCGTGCGCGTGCCTGTATACGTGTGTGTGCTTGTGTGCGCGTGCATGTATATGTGTGTGTGCATGCGTGCGTGCGTGTGTGTGTGTGCGTTGGAGGGGGAGATGGGTGGTATTAATGCATACATAATAATACCATTTTATTGGATTTTTCTTAAATAAAAACTGACTCTATTCTTAATGGTAGTAGCCTTAGAAGCTGTAAATTTAGAGATACTTAGTTCCTACGATGTGTGTCTAACTACAAAACCTTTTGTGATTTTTTATCATTGACATCTGATAAACATGTTTATTGCTGGTTTAATACATATTTTGATTTCTATTCGTTCGTATTTGTGTAATAACGGTTGCATCTGAACTGATTTCTCTCTCTCTCTCTCTCTCTCTCTCTCTCTCTCTCTTTCTCTCTCTCTCTCTCTCTCTCTCTCTCTCTCTCTCTCTCTCTCTCTCTCTCTCTCCTCTCTCTCTCTCTCTCTCTCTTTGAGAGAGAATAAAGCTTTTTTTTTTTTTTTTTATCTTATCTTAGGAAAGGAGAGGGTGGCAAGTTTACAATCAATCCTCTGAGAGACTGGCAGCCAATGCACAGGATACAGAAGTGGATTTATATGTTAGAATTTGGAGGATCTGACTTCGGGGAATTTTGTCAATTTTCAGACGTTCGGGGGGTTCATCTGTTGAGATGCATATTCCGACATTTTCTCAGAGCAATTCCCATACCCGGTTCTATAAGCTTCCGTGTGTTAGGGGTACACGGTGTGATACAGGTATTCATGCATTCACGGCTTTAGGTCGACAAATGATGTGACTGAATATAGATGGTGAAATAGCGGTAGTGTCGACTTCAAAATTAGGTACATTGGTGGAGATGTCTGACCTTTTCTTCCTTTCTTTTTTCTTTTGCTCTTTTTTTCTCCATTTTTTTTTTTTGGTTAAAGCTCTATTACGATCCTGACTCCCTTGTTGACAAATTTGAAATAGAAATTGTTTATTATTCCGCCGGACGAAAAGGACACACAAATGACAAGCCCAAACACGATGCGTTTCGAATTCTTTGGTCGTCTTCCTCAGGCAGGATAAACAACATTCAGGAAAATAAAAAGGAAGAACGAGCAATCACCTATCCAGTTGAGCACAAAATGGACGTTGAATGAAAACCCGAATGTTGTTTATCTTACCTGAAGAAGACCAGAGAGATCATAACGCGTCGTGCTTCGTCTTGTCATTTGTTGGTCCCTTCTGTCCGGCGAAAAGGTAATAATTCTTATTTTTAATTTTTGCTTTGATTTTCGCACGCAGTCACCTCACTTCGAAATTAGCTCCCTTGTAGGCAGCTACAGTTGTTCGCCTGCTGTTCTTGCGGTACATTTGCCCACAACTTCGCTTTGCCACTTTCCCCCTTTTCCCAGTCCTTAGTCCAGTTCTGTGTGCTTGCTTTACGGCTCACCTTTTCGACGCTTTGCTTCCCGCCTGCCAGCCTAAGTGCTTTTAGCGCTGGTAGATCCCGTTAATCGCCCAACACCCGACACAACAAGCTGTTTCACCCACCTACCAAGGTGCAAGCGTGTGTGTGTGTGTGTGTGTGTGCACGCTCGCACGCGCACGCACACACACGCAGTTCGTATTTCTTTACGTTTGTTCCATTTCCCCGTGAATCCGAGAACAGCCCAGCTCTCAGTGCTGTGAAGAATCGTCATAAATCACACCACATTGTCGACGTTCGCGTTGCCTCCTCTGGCTCCCGCTTTTGGAACCAGACCTTTTTGCACGTAGCGCCAGCGAACCATGTACGGGGCCTACTTTCTATCCGAAAACGATACCACTTCAAACTGGACCAGCCCCGAAAAAAAAAAAAAAAAAGAAAAAAAAAGAGACGATGTCTAAAATGACGGTCGACAGGAAAAGGAGAGAAAAATTAGACAGGGAGAGGAAAGAGAAGTAGGGTTGGGACCAGGGGGAGGGGAGGAGGTGCTTAGAGGGGAAGCAGAAAAGAGAGGTGAGGGAGAGTTGGGGGTGGGAGAGATAGGGGAGGGCGAAAGGTGACTGTTTTGGAAAATTTCTTCGAATTTATTCATCTTACTTTTTTTTTTTTTTTTCTTTCTTCTTCTTCTTCTTCTCCTTTTTTTTTTGTGTTAAGATTTGAGATGTATTACTTCATAGATACATTGAAGAAGTTAGAGTTTAAGTGCTTAGATGAAGAACGGTTAAAGACGATAGCAGTCTTTGCTGCTGACTTTATAGATGAAGAAGAGACTGCAGCATTAAGTGCATACAAAACTGGTTCGCGGAGGACATCGGGACGTAACATACAGTCACTACAGAATGTCTGGGAAAAGTTCTCACCTTGGAAAGAAAGTTACGATTTCCGCCCTCAACATAACCCTGTCTGTCCACCTAGCAGCGGAAAGGTACGTGATACAGTTCAGAGAAACTTGAGGCGGTTGAAGGAGAGGGGTGGACCTCGCCTTTCACAGTACCGTGCTTGAGACACTGTGAACCTCTAGCAGTTCACTACCACTATACTAGGGACCTTTAACTCTTTACACACACACACACACACACACACACATACGCGCGCGCGCGCGCGCGCGCGCACACACACACACACACACACACACACACACACACACACACACACACACACTCACACACACACAGATCGATCGATCAATCGGTCGATATATAGATAGATAGATAGAACGATCGATCGATCGATCGATCGATAGATAGATAGATAGATAGATAGATAGATAGATAGATAGATAGATATTACTTCTATCGAAGAGTTGTCAGTTGTTTATATTGAGCACATTCCATTTCTAACTTAAGCTTTTTTTACGGTTTGCATGTGTGTGAGTGGAATTACAATCAGAATCAAAATTTCGTTTCTTTGCTACTAAAATCATATTAAGGGTTCTCTCGCCACTAAAATCATATTTAGGGTTTATGATGGAGGTTACAGCCAGCAATGGCCACAAGAGCAGTGATAGAGTCAGAGACAACGAAAAAGTCCTTGTGTCAAGACTGACAGACCGCCTTAGTGTCAGGACTAAAACTGTGTGTTCAGCAGTGTAGACAAGGCTGTCGGGGGGGGGGGGGGGGGGGGGGGGCTTTGAACATTCTTTGGTTGGAGCAGCTGGGCAACAGCAGAAAGAAACAATTCCTTCAGACTCGGGACTTCCAGTTGATGTTCTTTGGATGGACAGACAATTTTAATGGAACAAGGCTAAAAAGGGTGGGTTTGCTACACAACTGGTGGAATCCTTATGGAAAGAAGCGAGATCGAAGCGGATATCCGATGTTAAACATTTCATGGCGGATTGTCCGGAAATTTTGAAAGATTGTAGACAACTTCGAGCTCAATGTCACCGTTTTGTACTTGGGAAGACTGTAGACTCCTAACGGCAGAATGGAACGAGAATTTTCTTCAATATGTTTAGTAACTTCCGATAAAAAAAAAAAAAACAGTCATAATCTACGTAACTTTTTTCAAAAGCTTTATAACACTCCATGGTTTTCATTGTCCATGCTTTGCCATGATTCTCGACATTTCGATTTCAGAAACTATAATTAACTCGGTTTTTGGCTGCTTGAAAGAGTGATTAGGGATGTAGGTATAATATCTGAATGTAAGGATACGCCTCCATTTTAAGACAGTTCTAAGGGTTGTATGGCGATTGAAATGGTGAATCTTCTTGCTGGAAGTGAACACTTGTTACAGAAGTTTTCTGTGTTTGGATGTGATTTGGACAGAGGTCACAACCTGCCCTTGTCTACAACTGTGGAGAATTGCCGTTATTTACGATCAATCCACCTTTTGTGTTTTCACAATAATGCCCAGCAGAAAGAAAACAACAACCAAGCCTCCCTCGACCCCCCCCCCCACTCGTTCTTCCTCCCTGCTCTGTTCCATTCCCTCCCTCCTACCCCCCCCCCCCCTCCTCCCCCACCCACTCCCTCACAATCCAGGGTTTTATGTTTTCATTCCACAGCCTGAGAGCTGCGAAGGTGAATGCCACCCCACACACTGGAATTATGAGACTTTTCAGCCGTATCCCTGGGCATGCATCTCCGGCATTGTCCTACAGCCAGTGCAAAGCCCTGTTCACAGTATGGACTCCCAGCGCCCGCTAGTCGTGCCGGAGTTTTCTTCTTTTTTTTTTCCATGTCCGTGGGTTCGCTCCCATTTCACTGGGAGATCGGTCTAATCCAGCTCAGAATTGTTTATACATTACGACACGCGCAAACTGTCCATGAGAAAGAGGTGTGGGAAAGAAGTGAGGTGGATGTTTATTGCCGTTCAGCCCCCTTTCCCCCTTCCTCTCTCTCTCTCCTCCCCCCCCCCCTCCCTCTCTCTCTTCTCCTTCTTCTCTCTCTCTCTCTCTCTCTCTCTCTCTCTCTCTCTCTCTCAGTCACCTCTCCCTCTGTGTGTCTCTGTCTCTGTCTGTCTGTCTGTCTGTCTCTGTATCTCTCTCTCTGTTTATTTCCCTGTCTCTCTGACTGTCCGTCTGTCTGACAACGAGCGATCCTTAGCCCTATGCTACGGTGTTTCACGTTGAAAAATGTACAGCACGGTGTTTTCCTGTGTGACACACTGTTGGACAAAACAGACGTGGAAGCCCGATTCCGCCGGCTGTAATTTCATGACTTGCTCACACAGCAAGCTGGGGGCTATGACTTGGGAGATTCCCGCCGCCACGAGCGTTACTTCGCATCATGAGCCAATGAACGATGCCCCTGGCAGACATGTGACTTTCTCTTGATCGAAAACTGGAAACTTGAAAGATCCGCTTCATCATTTCACTACATTAAAAAAAAAAAAGGAACAAAACAAACAAGAAAGATGCCTGGATCTCACTGGCAATTAATGTTGCACTTTGGTGTTTCACTGTGGGACACTCGTTAGCTCAAACAGCTAAAGAAATTTCAGTTTTACTTTTTTGCCGTTCTTTGAAAAGTGTCTACAGGAACATTGTGCGATGTAGGTATCTATCATCCTCTGCCCATCTTTTTTTTAACAGAGTGCGTTGACCCGTTTTTCTATCTTAACTCCTGTCATTCCTTCTCTCTCTCTCCTCTCTCTCTCTCTCTCTCTCTCTCTGTGTGTGTGTGTGTGTGTGTGTGTGTGTGTGTGTGTGTGTGTGTGTGTGTGTCACTGTACAGGAAATGAGGAAGTCTTTAAAGTTGGTGATTACTTACTAAATGTAAAAAGGAAAAGAGCGTGCGTTTCCTCCCCAGCTCATACCATTGCTACATTAAGAATGAATTGAGAATTAATATAGCACATATCTTCAACAAAGATTACAGCGATGTGCATACATTAGTCGGGTTAGTTTGGTTCCCTTTGATGGTGACAAGAAAACGTAATTAGCATCGTATCCGAGTCTCTTTCAGATCGTTTTTGACGTTAACAATTGAATGTATGTAAAAAATCCACTTTTAGCTGTCCAAGCTCGCGACGCTTGTGTGTGTGTGTGTGTGTGTGGTGTGTGTGTGTGTGTGTGTGTGTGCACGTGTCCATAGTGAACTTTAACAATACCATTTTCTCAGATTTTACAGGTGCTATCATTATCAAACTTTGGGTATTGTGAAGTTCTCCCCAGCCATCTCCAGAGTTAGTGAATACGTCACCTAATGATAATATAGTTGTCAATATGTAACTTAACGTTTTTCAGCAATATCTTCAATATCGTAAAATTTGCATTAAAAACTCTGATCAGCTACAATTATTGCTTTACACCTTAACAGAAACACATGTGCAAGGACACGCAGATATTGTAACAAATCTGAAGTTATATTTCATCAAATCAGACTATTTGTTGCAACATCCACCACTAATAGGTGCGGATATTAACGAATTTACATGTCACAGAAACGAACACACAGGCCACATGTAGATGCATTTTTGCCAAATATAGCAAAAGATTATGAATTTATGGTCATGGTGAATCACGCAAGTTACAGCAATAAAGCACCAAATAAAACAGTCTTTCTGCTTTGACAATAACAAATCTTTACAATGTTAGATTCTTGTATTTTTTGGTCAAATTATCAACAAGAAAATAGAATAGACGATTTTCATGGGAAAATCAGAAACATCTGCATCAAAAACAGTAAAACATCGCGTATTTTAATGTTAAAACATTAAATTACATGTGTCGTGTGTACAGTTTATCGACACTGCACAACTGAAACAAGAAGGCGATCAGTTCAGTCAAAACAAGGAAACTTAGACAAGAGCGTCCGATTGAACCAGATGTCAGGATGAATTGTTCACCTGAAGGAGAAGCATGCAGTGTGTCTGTTGCATAATACTGGCTGGAGAGCACAGCCGACCAAGATCAGACATTTCAGATTACTCTCGCTATTAGCAATGAGATGGGACAAAGAAGAAACAGGTGAGGCAGGAAGGGGTCAAGAGGAGGAGCGAGGGAAGGTTGCAGAGGGCGAGAGGGAAAGAGGGTGAGGAGGGGGAAGGGGAAAGTGGAGTGAAAGAAGATGGGGATGTGGAGGAAGAGGAAAGGGAAGAGAAGGGTGGGGTGGGGCGGCATTCGTGGCTGGAGAGCAGTATAGGAATGTCTGGTCTTACCAAACTGATTTTCATATTAGATTTTTTTTTGTTTTAAAAAAACAGTTTCCCCCTCTTATGTGTGTGTTTCTAATACATATCTGTCTTAATTCGCTTTTTTCTCCACCGACGATCTTCATTTCTCAATTCCTTTCTTTATCAACAATAGCTCGACTTAACAGGAAGATTGAAGAAAAAGAACATAAAAAAGGACGAAGACGAAAAGAGGTGGTTATGATGATGATGATGATGATGATGGTGACGACGACGATGACGACGACGACGACGACGACCATGATGATGATGATGATGATGACGACGATGACGACGACAACGACGACCGACGATGATGATGATGACAGAAAGTAACAACAGTCAGAGAAAGAATGAAAAAGAGGAGGACGAAAAGAGCAGAAGCGTTGCTGAAAATAAATGTCGTAACCGACAGTGTTAAAAAAAAAATCCGGCCGAGAACTTCAGACCTTACTGTAATGACGCCGCTGCTTTCTCTTCAAATCTCTGTCTGTCTGTCTGTCTGTCTATTTGTGTCACTCTACCCCTATCCATCCCTCTCTCTCTCCATCCCCCTCTCTCTCCCTGCTACCCCTGCCTCACTCACTCCCCCATATTCATCCCCCCCCCCCCCCCCCCCCCGTTAATGAGCTAAAAATACAATCAATATATCAACAGATTTTCATCTACATACCTGTGAAGAGCTCATTCGTACAAGCCACCGGCGAAACAAACGAATGGAAAGAAGAAGAAAAAAAAAAAACCCACCCACACTCACACACACACCACCACCACCACCACCCAGCCTGGTAGTATTTCACGGTATCTTGTGAAGCCCGAATGGCCGGCTGTTATGGTCCACAGGTTCACAGCTATCGATCTGATCCCAATGCACACAGTGGAAGGAACTATAAGCCCCTCACTCCACTCGCTGTGTGGACGGATCAGCCCCCGCCAACACGCCTGGAAGCGGTATGTGGCTCACGTGGCCTGCCCTGCCCCCTGGCTTAGCTAATCCAGCTGAGAGGGCTAAGGGTTTATGCACCGCCCAGCACGTCGTCACACCGGCAGGAGTGAGAATGCCCGTGGACTTTGTTTTGCTTTCTTCCCTCCCCTCCCCACCCCTACTTTACCCCTGAGAGCCATCCCACCCCACCCCACCCACTCCCCTGTTCTCGAATACTGGATATCCTTTCTTTCTTTTTTTTTTTTTTTCCTTTTCTTTCCTTTTTTTTTTTTTTTTTTTTTTTTTAATCTTGCAGACTGTTCCATGTTTCAAGCATCACCTGCGTATGTCTTACTTAGTCGTCACTTTTTCTTTCGTTTTGTTTGTTTGTTTGTTTTTTTCTTTTCATTAAGGGCGATAGGTCCAGAGGAGGCCGTGTTTTTTTTTTTTTTTTTTTTTTAACATATCTGCAATAAGCATGGAAAAGTGACACAGCTGTAACGTAGATGGAACATGACGAAAAAATCTAGAAAAAACGGTAGGTGCAGATGGGGCCTTTTTTTTTTCTTTCTTTTTTTTTTTTCTTTTTTTTTTTTTTTTTTTTTTTTTTTTTTTACATGTCTGCGGTAAGCATGCCCTTTTTTTTGTTTCCCTTTGAGTGAAGTCGACAATCAGCGTTAGATATCCTTCCGTCCAGTTTCCATCTCCACCCCCTCGTATACCGCCCCCCCCCCCCCCCCCCCCCCTCTCTCTCTCTCTCTCTCTTCCTTCCGCATCGCCTCCCTGTTTAATGAAGTGTGGCTAATCTGGTCAAAATACGTCATGCGTGACACAGGAGTCGGTAAGCAAATTATATTTTATTGTTTAAAAAATCTACCGCAAAATAAATGAAATTGCTGGTGTTTTCAGGTGGACCTTGTTTTATATCTGTCTTAAGAACTTGAGCGTAAAGGAGAATACGCTACAAATTCTCGTCTATAATGTGTGTGTAGGTTAGTGTTGTTATTTATTAATTTTTTTTTTAAATGACATAATTCTCCTGTTTGTAACGTTGTGGCAGCACCTTGAAGGGCCCACTGTGGCAGACTGTGTGATGATGAAACTAAAATTCAAACCATGCTTCAAGCAAACTTTATGATTGCAGTTTTTCCTCATTTCTTTTTTCGAGAGAGAGAGAGAGAGAGAGAGAGAGAGAGAGAGAGAGAGAGAGAGAGAGAGAGAGAGAGGGGGGGGGGGGGGGCGGAGTGGGGAGAAAAGTGGGGGGGATATAGAGTCCTGCACCACAGACAAAACGATGTATGTAATTAATTTGTCCTCTCTCGCTTCTTCCACGTAGTCTATTCAAACTTGATAAGCTCAGACGGAGTGAATCGGTCTGCAAGCATAATGAGCAGTGTAGACAGGTGTTTTAGGGGCTTACGTATTTATTGACCTCCTTTCCAATTTGATCCTGTGTCTTCCTAAATTAAAAAAGAAAAAAAACTGAATACCTAATCTTGTTTCCTCCCCATCGCAATCTTGATGTTTTCTTCGGTTTTCAGTAAAAACCAAACACGTAATACACGCGACACAACCGTGCGAAAGGTACTAAGCGTAAAAGAAAGGAATTATCACACGTAAATCGACGCCATAGGAAAA
>JADBJO010000112.1:7770-12770 GCA_016801955.1 Conus betulinus
GAAGCACCAGGAAAAAAGAAAATAAAGCATAAATGGAGGGGGGGGGGGGGCGGATGCATAATGATAGCCCAGTCACCACGGGTAGGGGTGGGGGATGTCATCTAGATAATATATCCAGTCATTACAGGAGAATCATGAGAGAGAGAGAGAGAGAGAGAGAGAGAGAGAGGAGAGAGAGAGAGAGAGAGAGAGAGAGAGAGAGAGAGAGAGAGAGAGAGAGAGAGAGAGAGAGAGAGTCGAGAGAGAATGAGAGAATAAAAGCATAATGACAAGAGGGCAACAGATAGTATGAAACACACACACACACACACACACACACACACACACACACACACACACACACACACACACACACATACTCACATAAGACATACTTACTAACAGAAGATGTGCATTTCAAATACACAACACTTTCTAATTAGACAGGTTCATACATAAGGTAAAGAGAGGGGGTGGTGGTTGGTGGTGGATTTATGGCGGAGTATGCAAATACTGAAAGAAAGACAGTGAGAGAGAGATAGATGTGAGTGAATGAGATAGAGAGAGGAGGGAGAGAAAGCGATCTAGAGAGAGAGAGCGAGGAGACGAGAGAGAGAGAGAGAGAAACAGAGAATCTACAGAGAGAGAGAGAGATCGAGAGAGAGATGAGAGAGAGACCAGAATACTAATAACAAAGAATAAGAAATAATAAGAAGAAGAAGAAGAAGAAGAAGAAGAAGAACGAAGAAGAAAGCCGAGCATCATTTCACGCACTTCATTCATCTAATTATCGTAATTCTGGCGGCTACGTAATATACTGACAATGTGGTTTTCTACGATTCTCAATCTTTTTTAGACATTTTTGGGCTTCGTTGATAATCTGTTGGCTGCTAATGGTGGGTGGTCGTGATTAGTGATAGTGAAAGTGAAAGCGTGTCTCAACGGGTGGTGTGTGTTGTGTTGTGAGTGTGTGTGTGTTTTGGTGTGTGTGTGTGTGTGTGTTGTGTGTGTGTGTGTGTATGTGTGGTGTGTGTGTGTGTGTGTGTTTGTCGGTGTGTGCGTGAATAGTAGGCATTGGTGGCAATGGGTTGGGGAGTGGTGATGTTTGGGTGGTGGTGTCTTGGTTGGGTGGTTCGTGTGTTTGTGACGCAGGTGGAATGACGCAGTGTTTGGGTGTGTTTGTTATGTGCTTTTCCGTCTCTCTTTTGTTCGATTCGATCGTTTTCGGGCACCATGATGGGTCGGCATCAGCTTCCTTCTTCTTTCATTGATTTCAGCTGGCTCTGAAGCGTTCTCGGAGCAGGTTCTCGGAGTAAGGAGAGGGAAGGGAGGAGCAAAATGTTATTTCCAAGAGGGGAAGGCAGAATCAGCACTAAACGCGCTTGGCGACTTGCAGCAAGGGCACGACGAAAGCAATTAAACCAACGTACCACACCCCCCACTCCCCCCCCCCCCCCACCCCCCCCCACCCCCTCCTCCGTCCGCTTTCTCGTTTTTCCCCACCCCCCTATTTGTCTGTGACGCGGCCTGCTCTTTTCATATCCTGGTATTTTTCGTACATAGAAACCCCCCACCCCCCCCCCCGTTTATTAGACTTACCCCCCCCCCTTTCAGTTTTTCATTAACTGTCATGTGTTTGAATTATGTACATGTCAATAACTTTCATTTTTCGGCTAGTGTATTCGTTTTCAATTTCTGTACCCCCAACCCCCCCCCCCCCCCCCTTCGCAGGTTCTTTCAATCAGGGACCAGGTATAAAGAAATCATATATTCGCTTTTGTTATCCTGATGAAAATGCATTAATACTTCGTTCAATCGCATATTTTTTTTTTCTTTTCCCTCCCCTCCTTCTTTTTTTCTTCATTTGCGTCTATTCCTTCTTTCTTCTTGCTGCCCCTCCTTAATACATTTGCTCCATCGCTTCTTGTTTCGTTGTCCCTCGTGTTCTGTACTAAGTGTTTTTTTTTGTTTTTTCTTCCTCTTTGATGCACAATTCTGTATCTCCTCGCTGGTTTTTTTTCCTGTGGATCCCTTTTTCTGAAACTGCTTTCATTAGTCGTCGCATCTGTTCCCTTTGTTTTGGGTCTCCCCTCCTTATCCTCTTTCGATCTTCTTCTGTAGTCTATTCCCCTGTTCCTCACTAATCTTCCGTTCTGTTCTTCTAGATCTTTTCTCGTCTACACTGGGCTCTTTTTCTTTCCTGTGTTCTAACAATTCGTCCTTCGATCTATTCTCCTCCTGGTTTGCCTTTCTTTTTTGTCCAGATTCATGCTTCTTTCTCTGTTCATTCCTTATGTTATTCGGAGAGAAAGGGGGGGTACAAAAAAATGGAGAGGGGGACACACACGAAAAAAACTTCTTACGTTCAACACAAAAAAAACAAAAAAAAAAAGGGCAAGTTTTTTCTGTTTAAAAGTCTTAGTTTATGTTCTTCCCAAAATGCATTAAAAAAAAAACAGGTCTTCTTATATTCTCCTCCTTTCCTGTTTTTCGCTGTTTTACCCTACTCTTCTTCTTCCTTATGCTCTTTTCTTCTATTTGGGGGGGGCCGGCCCCCCCTAGTTTTCCGTGCGCCTAGTAGTCCGCGTAGGGCGGTTTATTTGTTTCGCTTGGTCCACATTGTCCTTGTTTCCTCTTATTCCATGCGGGCCGCTGTTCTCCGCTCGCGTCGGCCTTGTCCTTTTTTTGGTTTGGTACGGTCCTCGTTATCATCTCTTCTATCATCTTTTGCTCCGCTAACTTTTCTTTTTGTTTCCCGCGAATCTTCCTTTTTTTCCCCCTCTTTTCTTCTTTTTCGTTTCTCCTTGTTCTTTCTTTTTGTTTTTTTTTCCTCCTTCTTCGGGGCGGTGGGGGGGGGAGGGGGGTGGGTGGGGGGGGGGATTTTTTTTTCCCCCCCATTTTCCTTTCTTCTATTTCATGTTTCTTCTAAGTCTCCGAATTCATGGTCTCTTGTCCTTCTGGTTGACAGACACAATCCTCTGCATTCTCGTTATAATCCCTCTCCTTCTTCCCACTTCCCCTTCGTTTCCCCAGTCCCCTTTCTACCGCTATCCTATACCTCTGATGTCTTCATTCTCCTGCGCTTCTCGTCGTTTTTCCCCCTCCTTTCCCCCCCGCTGCCGGCTCCTTGCTAGTGGGTGTTGAGGTAGGGTAGGGGTTTAGGGGAGTGGTATCGTGGAAGGAAGGGGAGGCGGGGGGAGAGGGGAGGAAGAGGGTCAGCAAGAGGGAAGAGGGACGTAGGGGTTTGATGGGGATGGCGGGTGTAACAGCAGGGGTGAAAGCACAGAGTGCAAATGGAAGGAGAGACCTGCGAGGACAGAGTCGAACGGCGTGGAGGGGACGGTAGATGGGAGGGAGGGAGGCGAGACCCAAGTCTTGCCTAAAGCGGCAAAAAGGTCAGGCAGCAAAAAACTGACGCTAAATGACAGGGGCCAGGATGCTGTCCACACAGGGAAAGAGAACAAACAGAAAGACAGGCAGACTGTCCGCCCCCTTTTTCACATCACTTACGAACGCTGCAAAAAAAAAAAAAAAAAAAAAAATTGGAAACGTTTTGCCACAGAGAAACGAAAAAGATGACAGTAGGCAAGCAAGCATGAAAGCAAAGGGTTTTTTTTTTAGCTACATTCTCATGAATGCAGGCACAGGTAAACCTGTACACACATGTATGTGCCACTCACAACACCGTGCGCGCGCGCGCACATACACACACACAACACACACACACACACACACACACACACACATACACGCTCACGCACGCACGCACATACACGTGCGCGCGCACTACCCCTCTCTCTCTCCTCTCTCTCGCTCACTCCATCTACTCACTCAACTCACTCACGGCACTCACATTGTAAAGAATCCAAACAAGAAACGTTTGGTCATTTCCCTGATTTTCAACTTGGAACCTTCCTGAAACTGAGAACTGATTGATGTGTGTCTAACTGACTAGATTCAGTTTTGTTGTGACTACGATAATAAGCACGGAAGCGAGGGCGACCACAAAAGAAAATTGACAACAAGAGAAAAACACAAAGTCAATATTACTTCATCAAAAGGTGACAAAAACTTCGCTCGCTCAGCAATTTCTTTTTAAGTTGGCTTTGCCACAAGCATGTGGTTTGGTGGCATCGTCATTATCATCAGTTTTTTTTTTTCTTGTTTGCTTTCTTCCAGGGAAGGCCATGGGGATGGAGTGGGAGGCCGGGTGGGGGCGAGGGTAGGACTCCTATGTTGGTTCTGAAAGATAACGATGCTGACACAGGTATTGGTTGTCTACCAGGGCACAAGACTCGCGGGGTATTTCATCATACATGTGGGCATTGATTTTTTTTTTCTGGCATCAGCCTGCGCACAGAGAGAAAGAGAGATGAGAGAGAGAGAGAGAGAAGAGAGACGATGAGAGAGAGAGAGAGGAGAGAGAGGAGAGGAGAGAGAGAAAGGGAGAGACAGAGAGGGAGCGAGAGAATGTGGTGTGTGCGTTGTGTGCGACAGAGAGATGAGCGAGAGAGAGAGGGGAGAGAGAGACAGAGAGACAGAGAGAGGACGAGACAGAGAGAGGGGGAGCGAGACTGTGTGTGGGAAGGTGTGACGACAGAGAGAGAGAGAGAGAAGAGAGGAGGGCGGAGAGAGAGAGAGGCGAGCGAGAGAGAGAGAGAAGATAGTGTGTGTGCGACACAGAGAGAGAGAGAGACGAGAGAGAGAGAGGAGAGAGAGGGACGAGGAGAGCGAGAGGCGAGTAGAGAGGACGAGGAGAGTCCGTGTAGATAGAGAGACTTACGTAGTGAGCAACGAGAGAGAGAAGAGAGAGGAGAGAGAGCGACAGGTAGATGGGAGAGAGGATGACGTGGAGTGAGACAGGAGAGAGAGAGAGAGAAGAGAGAATGGAGAGAGAAGGAGACGAGAGAGAGAGAGCGAGATGAGAGAGAGGAGAGTGAAGC
Organism: Conus betulinus; assembly: GCA_016801955.1. Taxonomy (NCBI): domain Eukaryota; kingdom Metazoa; phylum Mollusca; class Gastropoda; order Neogastropoda; family Conidae; genus Conus; species Conus betulinus. The sequence continues at coordinate 12,693 of JADBJO010000112.1, forward strand.
GGGAATGTGTGTGTGTGCGAACAGAGAGGACAGACAGAGAGAGAGGAGAGAGGAGAGAGCTGGAGAGAGAGGGAGAGC
>JADBJO010000112.1:17770-27770 GCA_016801955.1 Conus betulinus
CATCATAGGTTGGTCTCTCTCTCTCTCTCTCTCTCTCTCTCTCTCTCTCTCTCTCTCTCTCTGCTCTCTCTGCGCATGCATGTGTTGAACCATATTATTGTATCTTCACTGCCTCAGCGTGGCTAAGCAGTTCAAGTAAGGCTGGCTGTTTTTACGTCTAAGTCATTTCTATGAAACAAATTGTAAACAGATGATAAACAAAAGTTTCTTACGCGTGCACCGTCAAACAATTCGCATGCAAGTAACACTTAGACTTCGTGGCGTGTGGTACATATTCACCTTACACACAAGCAAAGAAGCAACACACAGCACAAAAAGGAAACCCTATAACGTGAGGTGGGCGTGGGCGTGAAATCTCAAGGTAACTTATCTACAAACAGGAAACTTTATCTCTAATAAGGCCTTTTCTGGTAGAAAGACACTCGCCCAAAGAGTGTGATTTACACCCTGCTTATACTCACACCCGATAGCACGAAAAGCAATGACGTCTCCAATTTCGCACGTAGCTAGTGTTTGAACTGATAGCACCGTACCAACAGTCAAGCTACCAGCACAGGAGACTTGTGTGGCCATGAAAAGTCTATTTTGTTTCTGTGATTGATTTTCACGATTCAGCCTCTCTCATTCAACCCGAGCAACCACACCCTTATTTCTTTCCTTCCTGTTTCGGTAATTATTACGCGTCAATGCTCCGTTTACCTTCCATTGATAGAGTGTGATACAGTAGAGTTTGAGTAGAGGCATGTTTGCTGCAAGCGGGTTGATACGTTCCATAGCTTTTTTTTCTTTAAGATTTTAGAGGGAAGCAGAATGGCGCTGATTGTAATCAGGTTCTGTTTTCATGTTTACTCATGCATTTTGGATTTCATGGAAGGTGTGTTGTTCGACTGTAATAAAACACCCCTGCCAAACGAACGATTCGAATTCAGTTTTGACCATATCATCTGAGGTCGTTGATAAAGAAAAGAATGTTCGCAAATCGACACCCACACGAGTTACCTCTCTTTTCGAAATCGCTTCGCTATGACGGAGAAATACCGTTGCTTAGAGCCGCAGAGCGTTCGTGACCAAAAGCGTTTTGTCTGGACAATCTACAGCAGATGTGGCCTCTTCATTCATCGCAGCACACGAGGCCTGACACTGGCAGGCGTGTTATCTCAGCTTTTGGCTCCCTCTTATCTCCTCCGTCCAGTCCTCAAGTTTAGTTATTGCACAGTGCCACGTTCCGGGACCACTTACATGCTGTAGAGATGGACCCATGCAGCGATCGCCCTTCATTAACCTCCTTCTCCCCACCCCCTCCCCCCCACCCCTCCCATCTCTCTCTTTTCATGCATGTCTGTATCTTATTCTATGTCTTTCTATCTGTTAGTCTGTCTGTCTGTCTAATTCTCTCTCTCCTTCTCTCTCTCTCTCTCTCTCTCTCTCTCTCTCTCTCTCTCTCTCTCTCTGTATTTCGTTCTCTGCCTTGTCTCTGTGTTTGTGTCTCTGTCTGTCTGTCTCTCTCTTTCTCTGTCTGTCTCTGTCTGTCTCTGACTGCCTGTCTCTCATTCTCACTCTCTCTCACTCTTCTGCCTCCTTTTCTGTCTCCCCATCCGCCTGTCAGTCTGTCTGTGTCTTTCTCTCTCTCTGCCTGTCCCTCTGTCTGTCTCTCTGTCCATGAGTCTCTTTGTCTGTCTGTCTGTCTCTCGGTCTGTCTCTGTCTCTCGCCCTCTCTTTCTCTGCCACTTTCTCACTTCTCTGTCAACCAGGTCATTCAATCCGGAAAAAAAAATAAGATCGCTATGAATACCACAGAGTCACCTCTATTATGATGGAAAATTTGCACTGATGGAGAAACTCCATTTTTGTTGCAACAAACAGAGCATTCACGCCCAACGTCACGGCAAAACATTCTCTCCGAGCTCCTCATTCATCACCGCGCACAAGGTCTGCCACAGGCAGAAGTGTTATCTCAGCTTTCAGCTCCCTCTTATCTGCCGGTTCGAGTCTTACGGTTTAGTTATCTTGCAGTGCTAGGATTCAAGGACCAGTCAGTTACCCAGACCTGTGCCGTACCCCCCGCCGCCACCCCATCCCACCTCAAACCCCCCTCCCCTCCAAGAAGCAAAAAGAAAAAGAAAGAAAGAAAGAAAGAAAAAAAATAGCCTCTTTGCTCAATGCTTCATGTCCCCACCAACTGCCGTAAGAGCCTCTCTCTCTCTCTCTCTCTCTCTCTCTCTCTCTCTCTCTCTCTCTCTCCTCTCTCTCTCTCTCTCTCTCATCTCTCTCTCTCTCTCCCCTCTTCCTCTCTCCCGTTTGCTCTTCTCTCTGTCTCTTATATCTTCTCTCTATTTCTGTATGTCTGTATCTTGCTCTCTTTCTTTTCCTCTGTCTTTCCATCTCTGCTCCAGTGTCGACCCGTCTGTCTGTGGGTCTGTCTTGTCTGTGTCTATCGCTCTTTCTCTTCTCTGGCTCTGTGGTGGGTCAATAAGGAAAAGAATGATGCCTGATTGAAACCACACAGTGATCTCTCTTTTGAACTCTCTTCACTATAATGGAGAAATAGCATTGCTTAGACAAGCAGAGCGTTTGTTCCAAACTTGACAGCGAAGAGTTTTTTGTCTGTGCTATCAAGGGCAATAATCACAGCGCGCGAGATTTACCACTGGCAGTTGCATTATCTTAGCTTTTGGCTCCCTCTCATCTGTTCCTTCGAGCTTTAAGTTTTAGTTCAAGGACAATTCGCCTTACCTAGAGCTGTATTCGTGCTGCCATCACCCTCTCTATACCCTTCCTACCATACAAACCAAGGGGGAAAAATCAACAGCAGCAGCAGCAACCAAACAAAACAGTCCCCTCGCTCCTCATCTCCCTACCATCCCTCACCAAACCTCGCTCTGTCTGTGTCTGTTGTCTGTGTGTCTATCTGTCTACTTATCTGTTTTTTTTTTTCTTTGTCTGTCTGTCACACTGTCTTCGCTATCTCTCTGTCTGACCATCTGTCTCTCATCCCTTTTCTCTGCATGTCGACATGTTACTCTCTTTCTCCCTGTCTCTGTGTCTGCGTCTGAGTCTGTCTATCTGTGTGTCTGTCTGTCTGTCTCTCTCTCTGTCTGTCTGTCTGTCTCCTTCTCTCTGTCTGTCTGTCTGTCTGTCTGTTTCTCTCTCTCTCTCTCTCTCTCTCTCTCTCTCTCTCTCTCCCTCTCCTCTCTCTCTCTTTCCCTCTCTCTTTCTCTCCCCCTCTCAAACAGACACATACTGTCACCACTTTCTTTCTTGGTCTTCTAGGCTGTCCGAAAAGGACAACAACGATTGCTAATCAAAAACCATGCGAGTTACCTCTCTTTTGGAATTGCTTCCCTACAACTGAAAAAACACCCTTAATCAGACAAGCAGAGCGTCTGTGCCGAACTTCACTGCAAAGCGTTTCGTCTTGACAACGTGCAGCAGAGCTGGTCTCTTCATTCATTGCAGTGGATCAGGCCCGCCACGGGCAGGTGTGTTATCTCAGCCGTTGGCTCCCTCATTCTTGTTCCTTCGAGCCATAAATTCTAGTTATCTAGATGGGTTAAGGACTATTCACTTACCTTGAACCGTATCCACACTGTCATCATCCATAGCCCCCCCCCCCCCCCCTTCCTCCTTCCGCTTCCCTCCCATCCCCTCTTGTTTCATGCCTACCCCTTCCACCTTTTCCCCTACCAAACTGCATTGTGTCTGTCTGTCTGCCTGCCTGTCTGCTTGCCTCTTTGATCTTCTTTTTTTTTCCACATGTCTGTCGTTTGCTCTCTTTCTTTCCATCTCACTGTCCCTATGTCTGAGACGGTCTGTTATTCTGTCAGTCTGTGTTTATCTCGTTGTCTGTCTGTCTGTCTGTCTGTCTGTGTTTTCTCTCTCCATCTTTCATTTGCTCCCTGTGTTTGTCTCTCTCACTCCCTGTGTTTGTCTCTGTCTCTGTCTGCCTGTCCATCTGTCTGTCTGTCTGTCTGTCTCTCAGTTGCTTTCTTTCTTTTCTCTGCCCCCAGTATTGTTAAGAAAACACCAAGCGAGTTATTTCCCTTCTGAAATCACTTTGCTTGACAGAGAAATATACCCTTGCTTAAACAGGTAGAGCTTTCTTGCCCCAGCTTTACTGCATAGCGTTTTTTGTCATTCGTCCCAGCACACGAGACCTGACACAGGCAGGTGTGTTATCTCAGCTGTTGGCATCCTCTTATCTGCTCCTTCAACCCTTCAATTCTGGTTATCACGAGGAAGGTTCCAGAACAAGTCACTTTCCTCGAGTTGTATCCATGCTGCCACGATCTTTCACCCCCCTCCATCCAACACACCATCTCATTCCATGCCCACCCCCCTCCACCTCTTTCCCCACCAAGCTGCACTATGTCTGTCTGTCTGCCTGTCTGTTTGATCTTCTTTTTTTTTTCCCACATGTCTATCCCGTGCTCTCTTTTTTGTCCACCTCCTTGTCCCTGTATCTGAGACTGTCTGTTATTCTGTCAATCTGTCTGTTTATCTCGTTGTATGTCTGTCTGTCTCAGTCTCTCTCTCTGTTTCTCTCTCTCTCTCTCTCTCTCTCTCTCTCTCTCTTTTGCTTGCTTGCTCCCCGTGTTTGTCTCTCTCGCTCCCTGTGTGTGTCTCTGTCTCTGTCACTTGGTCGTTTTCTATCACTTTGTCTGTCTGTCTCTGTCTCTGTCTGTCTGTCTGACTGACTCTCTCTCTCTCTCTCTCTCTCTCTCTCTCTCTCTCCTCTCTCTTCTCTCTCTCTCTCTCTCTCTCTCTCTGTTGCGTTCTTTATTTTCTGTCTCTCAGGTTGTTCAGTAAGGGCAAGAAAATTCCCAACTTTGCTCATCGCAGCACACAAGGCCAGACACTGGCAGGTGTATTCTCAGCTGTTGGCTCCCTCTTATCTGCTCCTTCAACCCTTCAATTCTGGTTATCACGAGGAAGGTTCCAGAACAAGTCACTTTTCCTTGAGCTGTATCCATGCTCCCATGATTCCCCCCCCCCCCCTTTCAACCAACACACCCTCTCATTCCATGTCCACCGTCTACACCTCTTTCCCCACCAAGCAGCACTGTGTCTGTCTGTCTGTCTCTTTGATCTTCTCTTTCTCCACATGTCTATCACTTGCTCTCTTTTTTTTCCATCTCCCTGTCCCTGTCTCTGAGACTGTCTGTCTCTGTTAATCTGTCAAGTCTGTCTGTTTATTCTCTCTGTCTGTCTGTCTATCTCTGTCTTAGTCTCTCTGTGTTTTTCTTTCTCTTTTTCTTTTGTTTGCTCCCTGTGTTTGTGTCTCTCGCTCCCTGTGTGTGTCTCTGTTTCTATCTTTCTGTTGTCTTCTTTCTAGTCTGTCTGCCTGTCTGTCTGTCTGTCTGTCTGTCTGTCTGTCTGTCTCTCTCTCTCTCTCTCTCTCTCTCTCTCTCTCTCTCTCTCTGTCAATCGCTTTTTTTAATTTCTGTCTCCCTGGCTGTTCAGTATGGAAAAGAGATATTGCTATCAAACACCTTCCTTTTGAAATCACTTTGCTTGACAGAGAAATATACCCATTGCTTTAAAACAAGCAGAGCTTTCTTGCCCACGTTTGGGCAATGCACAGCAGAGTTTGTCCCTTCATTCATCACAGCACACGAGACCTGCAGGTGTGCTATCTCAGATGTAGGCTCCCCCTTATCTGTTCCTTCACCCCCTGAATTCTAGTTTTCGTGCAGTAGGTTCAAGAGCATGTTGAGCTGTATTCATACTGCCATCATCCCTCTCCCCCACCCCCACCCCCACCCACCCCCTTACCTCCCCAACATTCCCCCAGCAATCTGCTCTGTGACTCTCTCTCTCTCTCTCTCTGTATGTTTGTATCATGTCCTCTTTCTTTCTTTCTTCTTAGAGTGCTGGGACTTGCATGACGTGAGATATAAGCATTCTACAGCAGGCTCCATGAAAACCTTGTTCAGAGATGTTTCGCCTGATGTGATCTTTGAATTTTTGAAAGAGGTTAACATTTTTCATCGGATCTGAGATTTTACAGTGGAAAGACTCTTAGCAAGATTTTGGGTGGGTTTTTTTTTTGAAGATGTATTTTTAAAGAGTTGTGTGAATGAATGACTTGCGAGTTGACTTCAACGCGGTGACAGCCCTGATATGGTCCTTTGCGGTCGGCTGGGCTAAAAGCAGCATTACATTACCTTGCCTTTCTTTCCTTCTGCCTCTGTCTGTGTTCATTGCTCTATTTTCGTCAGTCAGTCTGTTGTTTGTGTGTCTGTATATCTGTCTGAATGTCTGTGTCAGTTGTCTGTCTGCCCGCCTGCCCCCCCCCCCCTCTCTCTCTCTCTCTCTCGCTCTCTCTCTCTCTGGTGCTTTCTTTCTTTTCTTTCACTAAAGCTGTTTAATAAGGAAAATGATTATTGCTAATCAAACACCAAGTGAGTGATCTCTCTTTTAAAGTCACTTCGCTTGACAGAGAAAGACGAAAGACTGTTGCTTTAAAAAGTAAGATGTTTGTGCTGAACTTCGTAGCCGAGCATTTTGTGTGGGCAATCCGTGACAGGTGTGGGTCTCTTCATTCACCGCAGAACATGAGGTCTGTCTGTCTGTCTGTCTGTCTGTCTGTCTGTCTGTCTCTCTGAATCTGTCTGTAGTACTATCTCAGCTCTTGACTTCCTCTTATTTTACTCCTTCGAGCCTTAAAATTTAGGGAACGTGTAGTGCCGTGTTCAATGTCGCTTTGCCGCAGTGTTGTTGTGTTCATGGTGTCATCACCTCCACCCTGACCCACACTCTCAGAATGAATAATGAAAACAACAACAACATAAAACATCCTGCTGCCTCACTCTAGCATCTACCAACCTCCCAAAAGCTGTGCTCTCTCTCTCTCTCTCTCTCCTCTCTCTCTCTCTCTCCTCTCTCTCTCTGTGTGTTTCTGCCTCTGTTTTGCCTCTGTCTGTCTGTCTGTCTCTCTGTTGCTTTCTATCTTTTCTTTCTCTCAAGCTGTTTAATAAGGAAAAAGAAAGTATTGCTATTCAACAAAAAGTGAGTTATCGCTCTTTTGAAATCACTTCGCGTGACAGAAATAGACCGCTGCTGAAACAAGCCAGGTGTTTTGCGCTGCTGAACTTCGTAGCCAAGCGTTTTTGTGTGGGGCAATCCGTGACAGATGTGGGTGTCTTCTTCATTCATCGCAGCACATGAGGTCTCGTTTTTTTTTTTTCCGATGGCTGGCGCATGATCTCAGTCCTTTGAACTCCCTCTTGTCTGGTCCTTCGAGCCCTACAATATAGTGAACGTGCAGTGCCGTGCTCAAGGTCGCTTACCTAGAGTTGCTGTGTTGCTTGGCTGCTGCCATCACCTCCACCCAGGCCCACGTTCACCAGAACGAAATAAAACAACAAACACAAAAACATCCAGCTGCCTCCATGCATCCATTAACCACCCCAAATCTCGTGCTCTCTTCTCTCTCCCCTCCTTCTCCTCCTCCCTCCTCCCTCCCTCTCTCCTCTTCTCTCTCTCTCTCTCTCTCCTGTGAATTGTGATTGTGTTGTGTGCGTGCGTGTGTTGTGTGTGTTGTGTGTGTGGTGTGTGTGGTGTGTGTTGGTGTGTGTGTGTGTGTGTGGTGTGTGCGCGCGCGCGCGCGCGCGCGCGGGCGCGCACGCTCGCGTTCGTTAACTTCATGTCACACGGAGGTGATATGATGAATACACATCTATGTTAACTATGTCTATGGCCGTACGGGATAGAGCGTTCCCATCATATTGATTTCAAGGTAGATAAAAGTGACGGTGCATTTTTTTTTTTTTGGCCGACCTAAACTTTCAGCCAGATATTCAACAGAGAGAGAGAGAGAGAGCGAGAGGGAGAGAGAGAGAGAGAGGGGAGAGAGAGAGAGAGAGGAGAGCGGAGAGAGAGAGAGAGAGAGAGAGGGGGGGGGGGGGGGGATCCGCTTGTACCTTTCGACAGACTTTTGTTTGACAAAAAGAGAAAAAGGAACGAGGCGAAGAAAAAAGACACAGTCGACTAGTCTGAAAGAAAGTTCAACGCAAAACAAATCCCCCTTTTTGCCTCGTAGTTCGCTATTCCTGTCAGACAACCTTCACGAAAGAAAATAAACAGGAAAAAAACAAAACAAAAAAAACAAAAAAAAATAAAGACTAATTATGCAGTGCCACAAGAAGTCATTTCTGACACGGAGAGAGGCTCCACACACATTCAGCTCTTCAGCCTCTGTGACAATAAAAGATTCTCCTGGAAATTGAACGAAAAAAAACAAAAAACAAAAAACACGATTAGATTTTTTTCTCTCTCTCTTTTTTTTTTTTTTTTTAGAACAAACTTGTGCAAGAACAACCTTTTGTACCAGAGCTCAGTTTGACGGCAGTGAGAATAGTACTAGTCAGTGTTTGGTCATCGTCATTTTGCTTTTATTTTGTTTTGCCTTAAAAACGTAATTAAAAGGCAAAAAGCAAACAAATCAGCGTCCGACAAATGGACGCAAACTCTGCGCGCCTAAGCCGTTACTGCATAAATGAAAATGATGTCCCGCTCATGGACACTGTTATGTTGTTTGCGAACGATTTTGTGCTTCAAGTTTACCGTGCATTATTATTTGATTCAGATCAATACAAGTATTTTGAGTTTAATGTTAACAGATTGTTCCGTAAGACGTGTGTAGTTATCAGATGATGTACGTACAGGCGAGAGAAATTTGTCAAGATTTGAGGGAGTTGGGAGTGGGGGATGGGGGTGGGGGTTAAGATTCCCAAAAACATAATGGAAAATGTAAGAAACATGTACATGGCTCCTGAAACTGTTTCTTGAATGTTCCACGAGTTTTGATTGGCCCCCCCTCCGCCTCTGTACTTCAACTTCTAGAACATTTTATTCATTTTGACTGACTATCCTACGTCACAGTTTCAAATTCTTTCAATTTCAGTAATATAAATCAGCAATAACTACGGTTCAATATAGAGATATTTGTTAACTTGAGAAGAACTGGAGGGCACGTTTCTTGTTGGGACCGTTGTAGCAGTCATATGAAGGCTGAATTTGTGAATGTTCTTCTCGGAAGAAAGACCTTAAACTTGTTCTATAGTTGTCAATGTTTTTTCTCTTTTTAAAGTGCGATATAACGAGACATTCGAACCAGATCCGGCACTTTGCCTCAGCCACTGTTCTACACTCACAGTTTTAACAAAACTGTCTTCAAAGGACAGGTGTCTAATTTCTCATCGTTAGAAAGATCCCAGAATTTGAGTATGTTGTAGTCACAAAGCCTATGGACCACCCTGCAAAAAGCTGAGAAAGATGCACCCTCCTGTCGTTATCTCGCGTAGCAGACAGACTGAAAGAAACACAAGATGAGAGAGAGATGAGAGAGAGAGAGAGAGAGAGAGAGAGAGAGAGAGAGAGAGAGAGAGAGAGAGAGAGAGAGAGGGTGTTAGGAGTGGGGAGTGCTGGAGAATGTTCGCAGACGTTGAATTCAGATCGAACCAGAGAGAGCGTCACGTGTTTGTGTGTGCAGCTGAGGTCAAAAACTATTCATGTTTTTACCCCAGATTTTAATCATGATGATGATGATGATGATGATGATGATGATGATGATGATGATGATGACGATGACGATGTCGGCTATTGGCTGAGGTCAAACTCTTCATGTTTTTACATCCACATTTGTATGTTAATGATGATGATGACGACGACGACGTCGACGACGACGATGATAATGATGATGATGATGATGATGATGATGATGATGATGATGATGATGATGATGATGATGACTGTGTTTGCTATCTGTTTAGAGCACGTTTTTGGAGAATCTTGCAAGGCTGAAGCAGTGCGCTGGGTTATGATCAGATCTGGCTCGAACCCTTTCTTTTGTCACCTCTTTATTTCATTTACTGGCTTATCTACTCATTTTTAACGACAGTGTATTGTCGCGCCATGGTTCAACAGATGGGATGTAGCACATGTGGACTAGTCCTCACTCAGTAATGCCGCAGACAAAACTGAAACTTAATCGAGGACC
>JADBJO010000112.1:32770-37770 GCA_016801955.1 Conus betulinus
TGTGACTTCAACCCCATACTATGGTTGCCGTTTCCTTGGAAACAACTCAACAGAAACTGTCAATGATCTTTTTTTTTAAGGAAAGTGTTCAGTACAGGGGCACGAAGTACTCAGCAACCAATAACTGGTTGTTACATGACACACTTCTCGTGTCGCTGTCACGAAGCAAACATTCAGTGAAGGAGACGAGATGATAAATGGTTGTTGTATTGCGAAGTGTTGCCATCAGTCTTGTTCCATCAGTTATTTCTCCCAATAAAAGGGAAAGAAAGAAAGATGTGTTGATCTCAGAAAGAATATAAAAGGAAGAGGAAGAATGAGGACGGAGAACTCAGAAATAGTCGAGGGAAACGATGCAACTATGTGTTTTTGACTAAACCATACTGACGAGTTTCAGTTTTGTGTTAAATTATGGTAACGCGAACATCAGTCAAGTTGGAACAAAGACCGAAATCCTATCACGAACTGTCTACACAGCTACACTGGCAAAACGAAAACCATTCCGAAGAAAAGATGTCTTTTGTAAAAGGATGAATCGAAACTATGACTACTAAACAAAGAACGATACGTCTGTGTCAGGGTAAAACAGTCAAACGCATGTTACACAGATCCTAAGCTGCTTGCGGCACCAATTCACCTAGCACGTATACGATTTTTTTTTCAATCGGAATTGTCCATGCTTGTTTTGTGCACCCGGGGTCTGCGTACGTGCTAGGAAAACTGGTGCTGCACGCGTCAATATCTGGAGTATTTAGACAGTGTTACTGTTTGATTAATGGGAGCAAAATTTGTATTCGTCGTTTTGTGCCATCTGAAGAAACAAACGTTTCGCTCTCGGATCCATACTTCAGTATTCACCTGCGGTTGTGCCAACCCTCTGCCTCTCTGCCCACTGACAGCAGAAATGCAATGCAGTTCCAAGCAGTGAGATGCGATACTCGACATCAGCCATGTTGAAGAGGCTGCAAAGACAAAGCTGGCAGAACCATCGGACATAATTGTTGTGGTTCACTATGAATTATTGTGGTTCGATTTTCAAGCGTGTCAGTGATGAAGATCTGCTGACCAAGGTGGGGGAAATCAAAGGAGTAGTCACGTCCCTTGAAGTCTTAAAATGCCTTGTGCGTGCCTACACCTTTTGCGAGCACTACACAGGCTTCCAAGGGTGGTGCTGGATTCCCGGTTTGGCAGTTGAGAGTCAGAACTCTCAAGTCCCACCAGCAGATTCGGGTGCATTTCTTTCTTCTTCTTGATGTGATCGGGACGTGGGACAAAATCAAGTGATCTGTCCAGGACCATCCACCAGGAGCGTGTGTGTGTGTGGGTGGGTGGGTGGGGGGGGGGGGGGGTGGGGGGGGGCAGGGGGGGGACAAGATAAGGTTCACAAAACAAATGGACAAGCAACATTACTGAGAGAACCGAAGAAAGCTTTACTTTCAATCCAGCATTCATTCATAACCGTCAGATGGGGAAAACTGGTGCAGCGTGTATCATTGTATGACCCCATGTCTCTAAGGGGCTCCTGGGACCAGTAATAACAATAATACGAAACGTATAGAAGTATGAACATATATACTAAGAACAAGAACACACGAACAAAAACTATCGCAACTAGAACGGGACTCGGGAGAGCGGTGACCTCTACCAAAGATGAGAGATGGGAACAGGAACAGCGTCTTCCTCGCCTTTCGCTAAACGGAGTTTGAGCGCACACACTGACTGCATTCACACTGTAGGGTTGGTCTGATCGGCCCTGTGGCTGCCCGCTGTTGACGGGTCGGCTGTCTGTCCACCACACTCCGTCACTGACAGTGTCACATTGTTTAGATTGAAGCCCACACGCGGTGGTTCACACACAAGTAAAGGCTTTGTTCCGGAAGTAAGGCGACCGCGCTGTATAGCAGACCAGAGATAGCCGGTGCCTTGTGGTTACCCACGATGGCACACAAGTCAACTGAACAATTCTCTTGGACGGAAGTTGTTAGTAAACTGGGGCTCGGACAATGTCGATGAGTGGGGAAAACGAAGTCAGACACTCAATTCCTCCCCCCCCCCCCCCCCCCCCCCCTATCTTTGCCTCTACGAAGGCCGAGTAGTCCTTTGCATGCTGCTGGGTCCTTACTGCAGTCCAGATTTCCACAAAACCTCACAAGTTCTTAAACGTCAATACATCTGATCAGCCCGAGTTTCTTCATTGAGATCTCCACTTCATTTTTTAAAAGAAAGTTTACACACACACAAACACACACACACACACACACACACACACACACACACACACACACACACACAAGTGGGAAAATGCCCGATACCCATAGTTAAAGAAGTTTTGAATAAAGCCTGTATCAACACCTCCCAGGGTCCCTTGAATCTAGATCCACACCAGCATTTAATGATTCGTCCTTAGTCATCCACACTCCATCATTCCACTAACTTTGGGTAAAAGGGTTCAACACTTTTTCGTGATCTTGCTGACAGATTCACAAAACACAAACGCAGGCGAAAACTTGGAAAAAGTAATAGTTGTCCATCGGAACAATGACAGGAAGAACAAAAAAAAAGTTTTCTTTTATAAAGCTCAACAACTTAACTGAAGTCTATGTAATATTTGAACCGTAAATATCTAAATCATAGAATCAGCGTGAAGACACATGACATGTCAAACTATGAATGTGTACTTTCTTTTTATTAAAAAAAAAGAAGAATAACAGAGCTGGCAATCTGACGAAGAAAGAAGGAATACGAAAAAGCACTCTCATCAGATAAAAAAACACTCTCCCTCTTTTCCTGGGTGTACTATTTTTTTTTCACACTGCTTTCGTTTTGAATGTGTGTATGAGCAAACACGGGATAGGATAGATAGGGAGGGAGAAAGAAGATAGAGACGAAGGAGGGTGGATGGAGAGGAGGAGGGGGGGAGGGAGAGTGGAAGGAAAGGAATGAACTCAGTCAACTGGTGATTGATGTGTTCAGGGGTCACGTTTATTTCAGCAACTGAATTTTTACTGTGTTAGTTCCGGTTTGCTCTTTCCATTGTTACCTACGTAATGAAAACAAAAGGGGTGGGGGGGGGTGGGGGATAAATGGAAAGAGCGAAAAAGGAAGCAGCAGAACGACAAATCCCTAATTAAACACACACACACACACACACACACACACACACACACACACACACACACACACACGGGCGCGCGCGCGCGCGCGCGCGCACGCACGCACGCAAGCACACACACACACACACACACACACACACAACACACACACACACCACACACACACACACACACACTCACACACAAGCACACACTCACAACCTCCCCCATCGCCTCTCTCTCTCTCTCTCTCTCTCTCTCTCTCTCTCTCTCTCTCTCTCTCTCTCTGTCTCTCTGTATGACTGAATGTCTGTCTGTCTGTGTGTCTGACTGTCTGTCTGTGCATATGTATGTATGTATGTATGTACGTATGTATTCAAAACGTGCATGTGCCAAACAAGTTCGTGTTCACACTTTTAGCATATTGGGCCTGACCGCAAAACGATGGTCAATGACCATCCCGTGAATGCTGACGACGTTTCCAATCAATACCGAAAAAGCTTACGGAATTCGGTAAATCGTGTCGCTCGACATGAATACAAACGTTTATAAATTTAAAAAAAGAAAATGGGAATGAAAATAAACATCAGTTTCTAATTCAGTTTCGTTTCGTTTAAAAGACACCCGGTTTTCGATATAAACAAGATAAATAGGGAAAAGGGGTCAAAAAGGAAACCCTTTCTTATCATCTTCTGTCGTTGTGTTTTTCCTGCCATGCATCCAAAATAGTCAGGCCCTGTTGGCGCTTGGAAATGCCGTTAGAATGTTTACTGCCAAACAGCACGTTTGATTGTCCCCGATCCTCAGAGTCCATGGATGTTTTATTTGTTCTCCCTCCCTTCCTCCGTCTCTGCGCACCTTCTTCCCTTCCCTGTTCCCTATACAATACCCCTGGCCCTGCTACCTTTCTTCCATCTTCTCCTCAGCTCACGCCAAGATTGCTTTTAACTTGGGGGGGGGGGGGGGGGGGGGGGGGGGGGGGAACAGAAAAAAAAATGTACTTGGTCTTCTAATCTGACGTTGGCGATCATATTTTTTTTCCCGTGATGTTTAATGTAGGGTTTGGGGAGAAATTTTGGACACCGTTGTAAAAACTCTGCCTCTTTGTCTGTCTGGTTCTGTCTGCTGTCTGTCTGTCTGTCTCTTCAGAGAGACATCAGACAGACAAAGGGACAGACAGACAGACCACACACACACACACACACACACACACAGCCACACACACACACACACACACACACACTCACGCAGGCACGCACACACACACATACACCCTCTGTCTCTCTGTCTGTTCGCCTGTCTGTCTGTCTATCTGTCTGTCTGTCTGCTGTCTTTCTGTCTGTCTGTCTCACCCTCTCTCTCTCTCTCTCTCTCTCCTCTCTCTATCTCTGTAGATGTCTATATGTCGGACACAGGGGACTGGGGGTGGGAAGAAGTGGTGGGGAGGGTAGGATTGGCTGTGTAGGGAGGAAACAAGACGACAGTAAAATATAAAGACATGTTCAATTAAGGAAATGGGCTCGCCATCTAATGAAATATTACAAAAAGACACCACATAACCAAAAAAACACACACAGACACACGCCAACACACACAAACACACGCGCGCGCGTGCGCGCGCGCACACCACACACACACACACACACACACACACACACACACACACACACAGAGAGAGAGAGAGAGAGAGAGAGAGAGAGAGAGAGAGGAGAGAGAGAGAGAGAGAGATTCTGATCTGCAGCCCACGAAAAGTAAAGGCACGAGTTCTAATAACATGAATATGAGAAAGCAGACGTGCCTGGAAGTTTTGACAATACCCCCGGAGGCTTAAAAGAAAATGAAAGAACAAAAAGAAAAGAAAAAGAAAGGAGCAGAAAGGAAAGGGGTGGAGGGTGGAGATAGGGGGAA
>JADBJO010000112.1:45270-50270 GCA_016801955.1 Conus betulinus
ATAGTGTCTGGGAGCTGGATGCAAACCTTGCGCGCTCTATACCATTCCCTTCCCGGCGCAATTCAAATGGACTTACAGCCGTCGAAGGTTAATTCTGTAAGAGTTTTACTTCGTCTCCTTTAGTATTCTGTTAAATTCATGGCGAGATACATTAGCAAATAATCAGGTGTTGCTACTCAAATTAAGTGACGTAAAACTGACTCTGTCAGCCTCTAAATGTCGACATTGGAACAATACAGCGAGACTTAACGCCAAAGCTGAACATCTGCATCAGCACAACACAGTAAGAGCTGTGCTCACTATAACAATAAGAAAATGGGAAAATCTACACAACGACGACTACGACGCCGACAACAACGCGAAAAAAAATAATGGGTGTCAAAAAGCTTAGGTCAGCAGCAGGCTATCTTTGATTCAACAATAAAGCTCATTCACATATGGTACATAAAACGCGTTGTTTCCATATGGGCAGTGGAAACGATAAGGACAGCAGACACTCGCAACGAAACGGGAGTTGGCAGGAAAGGAGAGAGACGAGGGGAGAGTGGAGAGTGAACACGGAGGCCTCTAGCCAAGGCCTAGCAGGCAAGCCAGTTTAAAACAGCCCATCTGATTTTCGTCATGCACGCGTTTTAGATCAGACTTCAAATATTCGACGACGTCGGTTTCATTTTGAACCGTTCATTTTGGATTATCTGCTTGTATATAGCATATCTGTTCTACTGTTTGACAGAAGTGGCACTGAATGGTGCCATCTTTATCGAATTCAAACTCCTATTCCTTCCAGTATTTTGCACAAAACATCATTTACACATAACTTACCGATGCATGCAACAACAATTGTAACGCATCACGATTCTTGAAAAAAAAAAACCGTTAAGGTTTGTAATTATGAAAGCATTTACGGTAGATTTATAACATGTGAGATTCTAAAATATCTTTATAGGGGGAGGGGGCGGGGGGGGGGGGGGGGGGGGGGGGGGGGTCTGAAAATGTATCAGGATTCTTTATCATTGTCTACAGTTTGCTTATGCTAGTGTTTGTAACTGCTGAGAAAATGGCCAACATTTACGTCTGTCACACACACACACACACACACACACACACACACACACACACACACGCACGCGCGCGCGCGCGCACGTGGACAATCAAAACAAGGTGATTGCCGAGACCCACTTTTTCCACATGCGAGTCAAAAAAAAAAAAAGAAGAGAATTGTTTCAAGCCGGTAACGATACAAGCAATTCTAGAAAGTGACAGGTCAATCAACGGGGGGTCTGGCAAATGCTGAGATTCTGGGGCAGCAGACACTGAAAGGTTTTAAGGTGCACACAACTGTTTTCCAGGTTCACCACTAGACAGACTGCCAGTCAACACTGTAAAAAAGAACCAACAACACAACAACAACAAACCAACCCAGACAGACATAACAGAAAGCGATAGCCTATCCTGTACAGCGATGCTTCATCTGTGTTCAGGGTCGAAAACAAGGCAAAAGAAAAATCGAGCGAACTAGAACGGTGCTGGCGAGAGCACAGACTTCCACCAAGATCGAACAGATAGTGGATCTGTCCTTTGATCCGGATTCGCATCACGGATCCGTACTGCAATATGATAGGCTTGTCTCTGGGCCACGTTGCATCTTATAATGAAGTCTGAAAAAAAAAAAAAAGAAAAAGAAGAAGAAGTTCGATGGTTTTTGAGTAATTTAGCTTACGGACAGACAAGTCAACTAATGGAGACAAACTGAGAACCTCCTTGACGAAACAAGCATGAAGAAAATTCAAGCATTGCAAGCAGATCGAATATCTGTGTCCGTTGTGGGTAAAGATCCTACAACACAGTCCGATGATATCGTGCGGTCCCAGAGCTCGTTCTAACGTGATGCAATCAGAGTTGTCCACGTCATCACCTCACGTTTCCTTCCTTGATTGAAGTTGACGTCATTGTCTGATGAGGAAATGTTCACTTATGACGTTGTTGAGAGCTGTTTGAACAGCTGATCAAACTGACAACTGCATTTCAACGTGCATCACAAAAATATGAAGCTCGTTTCAGTTTCATTTGGAGATCAACTTTTTCTTCTACTACAGGTGGTTCTCCAACATTGTTTTGGAGCATGCAGTCCACAGGACATCGTGGTCATGGTAGAGGTCTTCGGACGTTTGGCGCAGAGGAGGTTATGATTTCACCCGTGACCGTTCGGGTGCTTGTCAGAGAAACAAACAAACAAAAACAAACAAACAACAAAACCCGGAAGGCATTTGATAGAACAATGTGGCCCGAGAACAAAACCATCACCTTTTCATGCGTATCCATGCTACAGATTGGGTCCATGCTACAGACTGGGTCCATGCTACAGATTGGGTCCATGCTACACACTGGGTCCATGCTACACATTGGGTCCATGCTACAGATTGGGTCCATGCTACAGATTGGGTCCATGCTACAGATTGGGGTCCGAACAGCGGATCCGAGATCCGTTGAACAAGAGCAGCATTTTAGCGTTCCCGCTGAACGTAAATACTATGGAGGCTCTAGTAAGAACAGATAACTGTCCTGTCCGTGAAGAGATGCATTTTCACAGAAATGCTTTCTTGTAATATTTCGTTTACTGCAGCCTTACAACATAATTTGGTTTCATGAAGGTGTACCCCCTACATATAGTAAGAATGTTGTTTTCTTGTTTTGCTCTGTAGACTCCTTACCAATTTTGTTCCATTGACGACTCGTCTTGTACAAAAGTCCATTAATGATACTCTACGGTTGTAAGTCAGACCGCTTCAAATGTGCGTCTTTAATTCCTCCCCCCCCCCCCCCCCCCCTTCCTATTCTGCTAACCTTTTACACAGTCCCCCCCCCCCCCCCCCCCTTTTTCCGCCGCCCTTTTCTTACATTCTCTTGTTCCAACACTCTCCTCCTCCTATCCCCCACCCCCACCCCACCCCTTTTGTCTAAATTTTTCTTTTTCAAAATGATCGTAATGTGAGCATTATCATCAAAATTAGTTATCTGCAATCACCTTTATGTATGACGGAATTTTAAACAGATTGGTTTCCTTCTTGTAACATAAAGTTTGGTATTTCAGATATTCCATTTCTTTTAAATACATGTGAAATTACTCCTAGTCTCTAACATTTGTTACTTCCCCTGCAGGGATTTTTTTTTTTTTTTCGTTATTCAAAGGGCAGGTCAAATTTAGTCCAGATGTGTGCGTTTCTGAGTGACTTCTAGATTATCTCTGATTCAGACAAATGGGCCTTTTTTTCCATGATCGCCACTTGTGAAGTATGGGTTTGTGCTGTGTTGGGAACTGAGTGGGTAGTGGTAACGTCTGCCCTTTCCACAACCACCTTGCTGAGTTTGAAGCAGACGGTTCGAAGTTCATTCATTTCACCTTTACCCTTATTATGACACACGATTCGTGTGCTGGTGGCTTCAACTTATCTTTTCGAAAAAGGAACACTGACACTGATTGCATGACGGGCCCTTAGAGCTGATGTACCCGAGGCGAGTCTTCCGCTCCACCGAACTCTCTTTTATTCCCTTTTCGATATATGAACAGATGTGAGCAGAAAGGAAAGCAGGCACAAGAGCAAGCGCTGGCCCGGTAGGGGGAAGTTCAACACGTTCACTTCTCAGGCGACAAACTTCCACAGCGAAGGTGATCATGCAGTTAGTACTACGTTGAGTTCAACATGTTCACTTCTCAGGCGACAAACTTCCACAGCGAAGGTGATCATGCAGTTAGTACTACGTTGAGTTCAACATATTCAGTTCTCAGGCGACAAACTTTTCACAGCGAAGGTGATCATGCTGTTAGCACTACGTTGACGGTCGTGTAAAACCAAGGAGTTCCTCTGGGCACAAACTTTCTCTTGCTTTTGTCGTTCTTCTTCAAACACAGTTCCAGCCCCAAACAAGATGTGGTCTTTGCTTTCAGGTTCTCTATGAATATAATTTTGTTCGTACTTTAGTACACTTTATGAAAGGAACGACGTCAGACCTCAACGTGTATTGCAGAGATAATATAGAGTGAACCACCGAAGCGATAAATGAGTCTGAGTACAAGTCGCAGGACCGGTCCATCGTAAGGTAGAACATTTAGCATCTAAGGGTGATGTTAACTGTTTTCTTCAGAAAAAAAGAAGTTATGGTCCGTCGAGGAAAGTAAAGAAAAAAAGAAAAAATAGTTATCATCCAAGAATCACACTATTTTCCCAGGAATAACACTTGTTTGCCTTTGGATTCCCTGTTCTCCTCTGGGATCACAATTTTCACCCTATTTTCTTCAGGATGATAACTGTCGCCCTTGTTTTGCTGAGGAAAGCAGGGAATATCACGAGCAAAACGTCGTTAACTGGGAAAACAGCCACGATCGCTGTTTACTTTAGCCTGCGTAAAGAGGATCGAAATGATAGGGAAAAAGATAGTTCTGACCCTGATGATGATGGCTGTTTCACTCTTTTCACTCTTTTCCTTGTGGGCAGTAACTGTTTTCTCCGTGACATTGGGGAAAACAGTTCTGCACTGTAGGGATCACAGCGATAATGATTCTTTTCCTTGTGAACAAAGGGGAAACACAAGTGATCCTCAGCGGAAAAACAGGAAAACAGATATTATCTGAAGGAAGACAGTGTTGATTCTCAGTAATAACAGCTTAATCTCGTGTTCCTGAAAGCTAATATCCATTTTTCTTGGAAAATAGCCCGTATCAAGTTATGAAGCTAGTATGCTCCAAAACATTCTGCGGATTGTTTTCTTGAGAACTCGCCTGATGTGACCGCAAATCGAAAAGACGTAGCAAACAGTGACCACAAAAACGAAACCGTGTTCGAGCACTTGAGTGACTGACTCGCCTAGTGTAACAAGGGCTTTAAGTATGTGTCTGCAGTCAAGCTCTTTCACCATAGATTTCTTCTGCGTCTCGTGTGGATAGATGTTTACCAAACATGGACTGAGGTCTTTTTTTTTTTTCTAAAGGCAGGTCAAGGGTC
>JADBJO010000112.1:55270-57770 GCA_016801955.1 Conus betulinus
CCAGCAAAAATCAACTGTTATACCTCGGGAAAGTAAACAATGTAATAGATGCTTAATTTCAAAAAGAATATCAGTTCTAATTTTAGAGTTCCAGTGCTTTTGATTGTGTAAAACTGATTTTGAATCAACACAAAATAGCACACTATAAAATGATACTGGCGTGTCATGTAAGATATAATTCAGAGCTTTCATAATTGCATATAGCTCTGATGTATAAATTGAAAATTCTCTGCCTAGATAGAAAGACTTTTGCACATTTAAGGATGGTATAGTGAATCCAGCACCACTGTCAGACGTTTTTCCATTACTGAACCATCTGTAAATATTTTTAAATGATTTGGATAGGTCTTTTCGAGATGTTCTCGAACTTCATTTACTAGAATATTTACATTGTCATCTTTCTTCCAAGTAGTATATTCATCATCAATTTTTGCGTTGAGATGCTCCCATGGGGGCATTTGAGGGACAATAGGAATCTCCGAAAAATTGCATCAATATCAATACTACATTCTGACATAAGCTCAGAAGTGAAATTTCTAATTGGCTCTATGTATGATATATTTTTATCTTTTGGGGATTCCTTGTTGGAATCCATAAGAATTTCATCAGTGACAGTTTTTTTTTTTACAGATAGGCCTCTTACAACATATTTGGACGCATCCAACGTTCGTTGTTCATTAAGAGGTAAAATGTTTGTCTCCTTATAGCATTTCATTGTGTTTTGTGTGCACTGGAACACCCAAAGCTAATTTTTTAAAGCTTTACTATCTAAGCTTTGCAGTTTCTTTAAAAGGTAGTTAGATGCAGAGAAGTATACTTCTTGTCCATATATTAATTTTGATCGGACTAACGATGTATATAAATGTAAAAGTGCGGTACAGTCTTGACCCCATGGTTGACAACATATAATTTTGAGCAAATTTAATCTTTTTCCTAGCTTTTCTATCTATCAAATTTCCGATATGCTTTTTCCAGTTCAGCTTCGGTGTTTAAAAACACTCCTAAAAACTTGACTGTTTGCTTATATTGTAGAATTGTAGAACACTGTCGTCAAGAGTAAGGTTGGGCAGAGCCTTGGTTTTCGCCATTATTAAAAAGCATTAAACAAGTTTTCTCACCAGATAATTCAAGACCGTTCTCTTTCATGTAAACAGACAATCTGTCCAATTCTCCTTGATACATTGTCTGTACAAATTTTACTGCCCTTTTTTTTTCGAGTGCTTCCTAATGAAGTATTAATCCAGATGGCAATATCATCTGCATACTGCACTACATTGGTGGTTTTTGACAATGCCTTTGGGAGATCATGTATAAGGATCGTAAATATAAAGGTGCAATAACAGAACCCTGAGGAATGCCCATATCTATTTTTCTGAATGATGAATATATTTTTTTTTCCGATTCGTGTACATATATTTCTTCCTTCTAGAAAGTTTTTTTTATATAATCATACATATTCCCAGAAATACCAATATTTTTCAGTTTATACAATAATCGAGCATGCCAAACACGGTCGTATGCTTTCTTTACATCAAAGAATGTAGCTAGTGTACTTTTTTCTGCGTGAAAATTGCTTTTTTTTTTATATGAGAAGTTAGTTTCACTAAATGATCAGTTGTGCAACGCCCTTTTCTGAATCCAGCTTGCTGGACTGGAATAATGTCATTTTTTTTTTTCACAATAATATAATAAACGTGTTTGTACAACTTTTTCAAGAAGTTTACCAACATGGGATGTTAAAGCAATGGGTCTATAGCTATTTACAGATGTTCTCGTTTTTACCTTCTTTTGGTACTGGTACTACCACTGAACTTTTCCAGATTGTAGGAATAGTGCCGTACGTCCAACATTTTTGGAACAACGAATGTAGTAATATTTTTCCACGAAGAAGGCAAGTGACGAAGAAGCTCGTAAGAAATACCATCTAGGCCCACTGCTGAATCATAAGATGTAATGGATTCTATCGCTTCAAGAAGTTCTGATGATTGTAATGGAGAATTTAAGTAGTTATTATTGTCTGGTATGGGACTCTTATATTGTTCTTTTGTTCCTCTTTATGTCTATGGTACTTGATTTCTGCTGGAAGATTTACAGCTCGACTATTTTCCGAAAAGAAATGGGAGAAAGCTTCCGCCTTATCCATTGTGCTTGGAATTCTTTTGTTAATTTTACAGGGTAAGCTTGTGTTTTGTAACAATTTTTCATTGTTTTTACTTTTTTTCCAAACTTTAAACATATCCTTCGATTCTTTTTTACTTCGGTCTCACAAAATTCTGCCCAGTATTTCTTTTTTGCTTGAGCAATGATTTTATTACATTTGTTCTTTTCTTGCTTCATAAAGACAAAATTTTCTTCTGTCTTATTTCGTACCCAAGCCTTGTAACTTTTTTTCGCTTTGATTTAACAGCTAGTCTACATTCCTCCGTCCACCATACATTACCCACATATTTACCAATCTTTTTAAATTTACATTTTTAGGGATAGAATGCTCAGCTGCTAA
>JADBJO010000112.1:92770-102770 GCA_016801955.1 Conus betulinus
TAAATACTCGACTCCTTTAGCAAGGTCTTGGCGCATTAATCATTAATGTTTGGTGTGCAGCCTGTTTGCGGTGTGGCTCCTCGCTGTCCTTCAGTGAATACGATTTGTAGCGTATTGTGCAGTGGTCTCCCCTTTCAGAGCCATCGACTTTGTTTCGGCTTTTGTTGTTGTTGTTGTTGTCGTTTTCTTTCTTGTGTTCTCCTTTCTGCCTTTCTGTCTCTATTTAATCTTCTTCAATTCTCCCTTTTTTTAATTGCCTTTTCCTTTCTGCTTTAATCTCTCTCTCTCTCTCTCTCTCTCTCTCTCTCTCTCTCTCTCTCTCTCTCTCTCTCTCTCTCTCTGGTCTTATTCTTCTCTCTTTCTTTCTGTCATCTTTTTCTTTCTTTGTTTTCCATTTCCTTTCTTTTTCTGTTTCTTCCTTTTCATCCCTTTCTGAAGTTTCCTCAGTCTGTCTGTCTGTCGGTCTGTCTGTCTTACTCATTATTCTTCCCTTTCTACTCGATTTGACACAGCGGGTACCAGTAGGGGGGGGGGGGGGGGGGGGAGCTGAAGACACTTCTGGGAATTCTGCTCTTGTGAAATGGTGCGGGGCACCTCTCCTTCCAGCTGATTTATTGATATGCTGATTTTTATGTTCACTCTGATGAAACGGAAGATGCAAAATGCCGTCTCTCTCTGTCTGTCTGTGGCTGTGTCGGTCTTTTTCTGTCTGTCGGTCTGTTATCTGTCTGTCTGCCTTGTCTGTCTGTCTGTCTGTCTGTCTGTCTGTCTCTGTCTCTCGTTTTGCTTTAGATCTTTACCAGGCAGCGTTCATCAGAGTAGATTCGCTAGAAATATTCATTTTGTGTCCACTTTTCTTTTGGGAAATGATGGCTTGCGAACACGTTTGTTTATTTTGTGTATACGTATGCATGCATGCTCACCCACGAGCGCGTGCGCGTGTGTGTGTGTGTGTGTGTGTGTGTGTGTGTATGTGTGTGTGTGTGTGTGTGTGTGTGTGTGTGTGTGTGTGTGTGTGTGAGAGAGAGAGAGAGAGAGAGAGAGAGAGAGAGAGAGAGAGAGAGAGAGAGAGAGAGACGAGAGGAGAGAGAGAGAGGAGAGCTTCAACTGCCCGAGACAATGAAACAAAGCTTATTCAGAAATGGACAAAACGTTAAACGAGCTACAGGAAACGAACACCACAGATCAGAGCAAACATAGCAAAGGACGGCATCGTTTCTGGCAATGGCTGTCTGGAACCAGCACCCTCCTCCCTCCCCCACGCTCCCGTTCCAATATTCTGTAGATGTATTTCATCCTGTGACCTTTTGCCCTGCGTCTAAACTTCCTCCTCCTCCATCTACTCCTCCTATGTTATCTGTCAAGGTTAGCAGCGCCAGAGATGCAGAAGAAGGCCCATCATCTGGAACTGAAGAACACGCCCAAACTCATACCCCAGTTCCTGCCTGCTTCATCCACCATACCCAATCCGCAACCCCCCCCCCCCCCCCCCCCCCCCCCTCCAGTTCCTTTCTCTACTCCTCCAGCTCACGCTCACTCTCACTTCAATACCACCACCACTACCCCCCCCCCCCCCCCCCGATTCCCTGAATGTTATTCTCTGCGTTTCTGTCCTTTTCACCCCTGGCTCTCTCTTGCTGAGACGAAAGATGCAGTTGGGATAATATACTGTGGCAGTGGTCATCATGGGCTGTGCTTCAGTTGATATGATTTTTACCGTATTGCGCAATTTTTTTTTGGCTTGCCAGTTTCACTTCCTTTGCGTTTAGTTCTTCTTTCTTTCTGTCTATCTTTCTCTTTCGTTTTTTCTATATTTTCAATTTTGCTTGTGTTCTTTTTTTGTTTTTGCCTTTCTGTCTTATTTTCCACTTTTTAACAATAATGTTTCTTTCTTTTATCACTCTTCCTTTTTTTTTTCATCTTTCTTTGCTCTTTTCCTTTTTTCCCTTCTGTCATCATTTTCCTGCTTTAAAAAATTTTCTTTCCATCTGCTTCTTTCTCTTTCGATTTTTTAATCATTTTTTTTTTTCTATGTTTGACAGAATGTCTGCTTTTCGTTTCATTTCTTTTTCTGTTTTTTTGACACTGGTGTCAGCGCCCAACATGAATAGTGGGATAGTGTCTCTAGTATTGCCACACACACTGACTGAAACCAATTTATTGTCAGATTAACTCAAAGTTGTACTGACAACTGCCACACACACACACACACACACATACACACACACTCACACACACACACATTTCACAACTGTACAACTTTCAAATGTAATTAGTAGCGAACCGCCAAGAAAACGTAGACAAAACGAATCACAAGACAAAACACGACGCGTTTCGACCTCTTAGGTCTTCTTCAGGCAAGATACAAAACACTCAGGCCAACGAAAATGAAAGAGCAATCACTTATCTTCATTCACTTCAGCGCAAGATGGGCGTTGAATTATACAATGTTTTGCCCGTACAACATTGCGCCTTCATCTGAGTCTTTAATTTGTCAGTGATTCAACATTGCACCTTCTGTCCTCCTCCCAATTTATGGATCGGCAAAAGGTTCAGATGAGACCGCTACTGCGCGCGCAATTGTGGGAGCAATAGCGCGCGCAGTTTGGGTGCACCCGCACACGCATCCCTTCGTTGATTGGTCAAAATATTCGCGCGTATTTCGGGACGTGACTATACTCGCATTTGCGCACGTAGTTGCGGTCACAACTGCGCGAGCAGTTTTGCCTGTGTTGAGTCTCCAGGCACTGAAAAGTGAAATAAATAATGGGTAATTATCACAGAGAGAGAGAAAAATAGAGAGAGAGAGTACTCTTGTTATGCAAATCTTACAGTCCAAACTTTTAGACGGAGAGAGAAAGAGTACTCCTTGTTACGCAAATCTTAGTCACACACACACACACACACACACACACACACACACACAGAGAGAGAGAGAGAGAGAGAGAGAGAGAGAGAGAGAGAGAGTACTCCTTGTTTTGCAAAATTTCCAGTCCAAGTTTTTCAGTGCAGGAATAAAAAGTGCGGGCGCAAATGCGTGCTCGTTGCGGGAAAAATTGTGGTCCGAAATTTGCACGCACGTTTCGTTTTGACCAATCATCTAAAAAGATGCGCCTGCAGCTGCGCCCGCAACTTAACTGCGCCGCGCAGCTGGTGGCCGGATTTCGGTCTTCAGACGGTCCATTCTAGCTAGCCTCTTCTTCTTCTTCTTCTTCTTCTTCTTCTCTCTCTCTCTCTCTCTCTCTCTCTCTCTCTCTCTCTGTTCTGGTTACACTATTTCCTCACCCATCCCTACTCTAATCCTCCTCACCCCCCCCCCCCCCACCCCTGCGACTCCTTTCTTTTGCCTGTAACCATTCTTTGATCTCTTGTCTCCACGAAGAGGTAGATTTTTTTTCTTTTCTTTTCTTTTCTTTTTTCTTTTACTTCTTTTTTATTTTGCAAATGATGGTCGGAGAGTGTGGTAGGGTAAAGAGGGAGGATGCAGGCGGAATGGGGGTGTTGGGATAGGAAAAAGGGAGGGGAGGGCGGGGGATGTGCAGAAGAGTGATGACAGCTCTGGGAATCCAGCTCTTGTGAAATGGGTGCGAAGTCTCTTTCCTTGCCCTTGATTTCTTGACAATGATTTTCAATGTTCTTTCTAAGGAAACAGGAGAGTCTAGCTACCATCCGTGTGTGTGTGTGTGTGTGTGTGTGTGTGTGTGTGTGTGTGTGTGTGTCAGTCAGTCGGTCTCTATCTTTCTCTCTCCCACTGTCTCTGTCTGTCTGTGCTGTTCTGCCTGACTGCCTGTCTGTCTGTCAGCCTGTCTCTGTGTCCGTATCTGTCTGTCCGTCTGTCTGCCTCTCTCTCTCTCTCTCTCTCTCTCTCTCTCTCTCTCTCTCTCTCTGTCTCGTCTAAATCTTCCGGACGTACGACAGGAAGTAAAACAGTCTGAAACAGTATGAAGATACAGAAAAAGTAATTTTGGTTCCTGTCAGGCTTGTCTGAAAGGATCATCCATGACTGTGTGAGCACTTCGTTCAATGGCACCAGTATACGATGGCCTCTGGAATTTCTTGAGAAGAAAGCCCAGCGTTTTCGATGGGGGTGGCGGGGCTAAATCTGATATAGGAGGAGAAGGTGTGCTTTCAAAAGAGGAAGGATATCGTATGAAATATTGCTCAGAAACACACACTCAAATAATGTTGACGTAAGTAAAACCTCACTGGGAAAAAATCAGTCTGGGTGTCGATTTGAGACTGCCGTCTTTCCCCCGTCATGTGTGATTTCTAACCATTTATACGGTTTGCTGGTAGTGTGTGTGTGTGTGTGTGTGTGTGTGTGTGTGTGTGTGTGTGTGTGTGTGTGTGTGTGTGTGATACTGTCTTTGTTAGCATGTTCTTCCACATTGATTCCATTGCGTATCATTTCTGTTTGTTTTCTTTTTTTTGAAAAAGGAATCTTAACAAGCGGAAAGTATGCTTTTACTTAAAAGGACATAGACACATTGAAAGAATTTTTTTCAAAGACGGTCTGGGAATACCACGCTCCTAAAGACCTACAGCTATAGGACATTAATCGACACTGTTCCAGAAACGGCAAATTTTAATGATGGGGAATCTTCTGTATTGGTAGAGTCTTTGATGAGGAGTTTCTCTTGAATCTACCCCTTTGCATTCCTCAAAAGATGGAAAGCAACAACTTTTTTTTAAAAAGTTTTCAGCAAACAGAATTCGAACTAGCAACACCTGACTGCCAGCTTCATGCTCTGCCACTGAGCGAAACAGAATCCATGACCCTTTCAAGTTCAGAAATGAATGTGTGATGTTGTTGGTGTGATGATGATAGTTATGGTTGTGCGTGGGAGTGGTAAGTGTGGAGGACCATTTCACCCATACAGAACTGAGTGAGCTTTTGACTGCTGTTGTTTGGTGTTCTGTCCATTGTAAGTGCGACTTGAGGTCAGCCTAACAATCACCCGCTCTCAGTTTGCCAGAAGACGGAGAATGACCAATGATAAAGCGACTTACTCAATGATTTCAATTGACTTCAAGCGAGGGAGAGCTGTGCGGACATTATTATCCTCGCCACTGTCTCTCGTCCCCTGGAGGTCGATCTCATTTCGGTGATAAGCAAACGGGCACTTCTGTGAGCGCAGACCTCCATCAAGATTGAATGGTTTATGAGAAATCGTTTCTTCTGCCAGGGGAAGTAACAATCGGTAGGGTCTAGAAGAGTTACGTACCATGTACTGTTTATTAAATTAAAAAAAAAAAGGATTCTGGGGAAGAAAGGTCAGGAAAAATGAACGTTTACATTACCAAAAATACTTCAATAAGCAATGAAACTATGTGTGTGAGTTCATCGATACTCATCAGCTCGTGATCAGTGGAATATTTACAGTAAATTAACTTCAGCAATATTGAATCCGCCGTTTGGTGTCGATTTTCACCACTTCCCAGCACCAACATTTAATGGGCTTCATTCTTGATCAACACTCCGTGTCTTCACCAAGTTTATTCAAAATGGATTAACTCGTTATTGTCTAATCTGGAAAATAATCAAACAATAGACAGCTTTAATAGTCAAACAACAGACAGCTTTTTTGTTCAGAAAAATAGTCGGATCATAATTATTACATTCAGTATTTGAATCGCGATACTGTTGTATTTAAAGTTGTTTGTTTGTTTTTTAAATCATTGTCGCAAGGTTATGGATATAAATAAATGCGCTGCCTTTCTGCCTGTCTATCTCTTTTCTCCTGTGTGTGTGTGCGTGTGTGTGTGTGTGTGTGTGTGTGTGTGTGTGTGTGATTCACTTTGACAAAACTTAATCAGAACTCACCCAAACATGAAACAAAGCACAGGGAATGAACATCAGAACACCAAAACCATGCACAAAAAAGGACAGCACTTTTCTGCCAACGACTGCCTGAAACCAACGACCTCATCTCAAAATCCCTCTGTCCCTTCTCTCCCAGAACTCTCCCCCAACCCCCCCCCCCCCCCCCCCACCCCACCCCTGCCCCTCCTTCATTTCCCCTGTCTCCGTTCCTGACAGGCTACAGGGGAAGGTGTAGGTTCACCCTAGGTTCTTGAACCGCGTAGAATGCCAGAACCGTGTCTGATATACCTGCTGCACCTTCAACAAACTCGTCTGCGTCCACAGTTTCTCACCTCCTTCTCTTTTCCCTTGATTCCAACCCACCCTTACCTTTCCCTCCCACCCTTCTGCCCACCACTCTGTGTCTCGCTGAATGTCGCTCTCTATCTTTCTGTCCTTTCCCCCCTCTGGTTCCATCTTGCGGAGACGAAGCAGGCATTTGGGATGTTGCCGCATTGATCATGAGATACAATGCTTCTGTGGATATGATTTATACAGTATTGTGCAATTATTCTCCCCCTTGCCAGTTTCTTTTACTTCGCTTTGGATTCTGATTTCTTACCTTCTGTCTTTGTTTTGTTCTTATTGTCTTACGTTTGTGTTATTGTTGTGGTGTTTCTGCCTTTCTGTCTCCCTTCGTTCCTTCTATAAGTCTTCTTTCCTTTTAATATTGTTCTCTCTTTCTTTTTGTCTTTTGTTGTCCTCATTCTGGCATGGTCATGGTCATGGTCATTTTGGTCCAGTCCAGATCTCCTCAAGACAGCCACCAACAGAAGAGCCTGGAGAGAGAAACGGCGGCTGCCTCATCACGTCCCCCAACGACCCCAGCGGTCTCTGGGGATTGACTGACTGACTTTCTTCATTGTCTTTCTTTTCCCCCCTTACTTCTCTTTCTTTCGTGATATACCCTTTTACTTTTTATTTTTCCTTCTGTCTTCTTATTAATGTTTCTGTAATCTTGCTTTTATGCTGTATGTCAGTTTGTCTGTCTGTCTCGCTTTTTGCTTGCTTTTTCAAGTCAGTTTGTCCATCTGTCTTTCGTGTTGTTTCCTTTTTTTTATACTAGCGTCAGCGCTCATGATGAATTGTGGATCAGTGTCGAGTTTTTTTTTTTGTTTTTTTTTATACAGAAACACGCGCGCGCGCGCGCACACACACACACACACGCACGCACGCACGCACGCACGCACGCACGCACGCACACACACACACACACACACACACACATACACACACCACACAGAGATAAAAAGTAAATAAGAAAGAAAGTAAGAATGAGAGGAATTAGGAAAAAAAAAAAAAAAAAAAAAAAAAAAAAAAAAAAAAAACGAAAGAAAGAAATCAGCACGATCATTCAGATACCCTTCAGAACAAATGATACCATCAACACGTCAACATGTCAATAATCAGTCACTCAGTTAGTTCTGTAAACAGATGAACCATATTGACTGGGAAGGTTTCAATGCGAGCCACTCGTAGTTCATTATTCTCGCCACAGACATTTCCAGCCTTGCGCCATCGTCTTGCTGGCAGCGCTCGGCACCTCCTCTCTGCGTCCCTAACCAGACTGTCCTTCTCTCTCTCTCTCTCTATTTCTCGTTATACCCTCTCATCCCAGTTCCGCTCCTGATCCTCCTTACCCACCTCATCCATCTTCCCCCCCTTCCCCCCCCCCCCTCTCTTGGCTAGAAGCATGCTTGGCTCCCTTGTCTCTCCCCAAACTAGTTCTGTCCCTCTTTTGAGAGAGGGGACGGGAGAACGGAGTAGGGGACGGAGGTGGGAGGCGCGTGAAGATGGAGAGGAGATGGGGGGATGGGGAGGGTGGGGGGATGGAGTAGGGATGATGACAGCTCTGAGAATCCAGTTTCTGTCGAAATGGTGATGTGCGTCTTTCTTTGCACTTGATTTATTGACATGTTGATTTTCAATGTTCTTTCTAATGAAGCAGGAGAGATAGAATGCCTCTCTCTCTCTCTCTCTCTCTCTCTCTCTCTCTGTGTGTGTGTGTGTGTGTGTGTGTGTGTGTGTGTGTGTGTGTGTGTGTGTGTGTGTGTGTGTGTGATATTAATGTGTCCGCATGATGCGTATTAATAAAGGATACACACCATCCTCTTTCGCCCAACTCCACCCCCTCTCCGACATCTTTTCTCTCTCTTCTCTCTGTCTCTGTCTCTGTCTGTCTGTCTGTCTGTCTGTCTGTCTGTCTCTCTCTCTCTCTCTCTCTCTCTCTCTCTGTGTCTCTCTCTCTCTCTCTCTCTCTCTCTCTCTCTCACTCTCTCTCTTTCTCCCTCTCCCCGTAAATCTTCCAGAGGTAAAGAATGAAGCAATACTGTATGGAGCAATATGAAGATGCAGGAAAATCAATGTGTCTTCCGGCAAGCTCGTCCAAATGGATCGTCAGTAACTGTCTGGACATCTGGTAGAATGGAACCAGCATACTGTTGGCTCCAGAATTCCTTGAGAAGAAGAAAGGTAAGTGTTTAAGAGTAAAACGAATTTTTGATGACTGCAAGAAATATTGAATTATAAACAAAGCTTTCTCTTATGTCTTAGATTGAAGAAATAGGGGAGAGAAGCATTTATATCAGCAGTGGTAGATATTTCTGCCTAACTAACAGTATGTGCCTGAGTGGGTGAATGGGCAATAATAAGGGCTTCTCAGAATGGGCCTTTAGCAAGCTTATAGTCTCCAAGGGGGAGGCAATCTCCATAGAGGAGAAAATTCACTAACATATCATAACTTCTGGTCACCCACCCAAGCACACACTCTGTAAATTGCTGGAATGGTGCTCAGTTACTGATCCTTGGAATTTATTAGTTTATTATAATTCAATCCCTTGCGGATTCATTCCAAGAACTGGCCCTCAGCACTTGTATCTTAAGATGTTATCTTTTTACATGTTCTACTTTTCAAAAGAAAATGTAGCCTATTTTGCTATTTCATGATTTGGTTATTTCTTGGGTGGGCACCTTTGGGTTTTTTTTTAAATTCAACAAACATACTATGGTATTGCACACCAGCCTTTTTCTGGGACAGCATTCTGCTTAAAGCCTAAAAGGCAGAGGAGTCAAGTTACCGCTTTCCGTGGCACTGGGGAGAAACAATCGGGTTTTGAAATACCGATATATGATCAGGAGTTACGCTATGTTAGTGAACTTTCTTC
Organism: Conus betulinus; assembly: GCA_016801955.1. Taxonomy (NCBI): domain Eukaryota; kingdom Metazoa; phylum Mollusca; class Gastropoda; order Neogastropoda; family Conidae; genus Conus; species Conus betulinus. The sequence continues at coordinate 101,798 of JADBJO010000112.1, forward strand.
ACTTATGATCAGGAGTTACGCTATGTTAGTGAACTTTCTTCCCTTTGAAGATTCTCTCCCTTGCTAAAGGCTCATTCTGAGAAACACTATCATTCCCCATTTATCCACTCAAGCGCATGCTGTGTGTGTTAGACAGATTATCTACCACTGCAAATATGAATGCTTCTCTCCCCCTGTTTTTTTCAATCTGAGACATAACTTTGTTTAGAATTCAATGTGTGTACAGCACTTACGGTTTTTCTAATATGTCTGTCACTTCAAACAGAACGCACAATCTGAACCTCTCTTGCTGTGTCTGTATCTACCGCTATCGTTGTTTCTGTTTCTCTGACTCTGTGTGTATGCATGCGCGCGCGCGCGTGTGTGTGTGTGTTTGTATGAGTGTGTGTAGGCGTGTGTGTGTGCGCGCGCACGTGTGTGTGTATGTATGTGTGCGCGCGCGCGCGCATTTTCTTTCAACTGCACCAGACCCAAAGAAACGCATAATTTAATCAAAACTGACTTAAACCTGCAGGGAACGAACATCAAAGCAGACAGAGCCACGGATGGGCCGTTTCTGGCATCGCTGTCTGGAACCAGCGCCCTTGTTCCCCCCCCCCCCCCCCCCCTTCTCAAGCTCTCTCCTCTTTTTCTCACCCTTCCTCTTCTTCCTGAATCTGTCACGGTTTATAGCTCCAGGGATGCAGAGGATAAACGGAAAATCTGGAACCGAAGGGCATGCCAACGCTTTTACACGATTCCTACGCCCTTGAGAAATCCTCTCCCACCTCTCACACGTTTACCCCCTTCTCTTCTCGCCCGATTGCAACCTTCCCCCAACTCATCCCCATCTTCTTTGTCACAGGTCAGTGAGTCCCTGGCTGTCCTTCTCTGTGTCCCTGCCCTTTTCACCCATGGTTTTTCCTCTTTCTTTCTTGCAGATACGAATCGGGCCGTTGGGGTGTTGCGGTATTGATCATCATGGACTGGGATT
>JADBJO010000112.1:110270-112770 GCA_016801955.1 Conus betulinus
TGAAAAAACCCAAAGCAAATAAAAACAAACGAACAAACTTGACGGGAAATGAATCAATATTGGAATATGTCTGTGTTCCAAGTTTTTTTTGTTTTCTCCAGTGTTCAGTCCATTCACATATCCTCCCCAAGTTCTAGCAACCAAAACTCAGTCTGTCAATCTTCTTAGAGAGAGAGAGAGAGAGAGAGAGAGGAGAGAGAGAGAGAGAGAGGAGAGAGAGAGAGAGAGGGAGAGAGGGGAGGGAGGGAGAGGAGAGAGAGAGAGAGAGAAGAGAGATAGACATAAGATAGACAGAAATAGAGATTTGTTTCAACAGCGATTTTTTTTTTCATGTTACCGTGTTAAATTCACACACACACAGACAGAAATAGAGATTTGTTTCAACAGCGACAGGTTACACGTGTTAAATTCACACACACACACAACACACACACACACACACACACACACACACACACACACACACACACACACACACTCACACACGCGCGCGCGCGCATACATACAAGCATACATACATTCGCGCATACATACATAAATACGTACTCACATACATACACCTACATTCATCCATACATGCACGCATGCATACATACATACACACATACACTCATACACTCTGACACAGCATACATGGAAACATACAGAGAGAGAGAGAGAGAGAGAGAGAGAGAGAGAGGAGAGAGAGAGAGAGAGAGAGAGAGAGAGACAGACAGACAGACAGACAGAACAGACAGACAGACAGACAGACAGTCAGAGATACATACATACAGACAGACATACAGACAGACACACAGACAGACAGGCAGGCAGGCAGACAGGGAGAATTAGCAGGAAAAAATCTGAGCGTTAAAATCAGTAAAGGAAGTGTATGTATAAAGAACTGACATGAAAATCATGATCCACCTTAATAATCACAATCACCAACCATCACCATCACCACCACTACACCACCACCGCGACCACAACCACCAACCCACCATCATCACAACAATAACAACTACAACATTAAACGGAGAATGGGTAATAAGTGAGATAAATCCGTACTCTGTCAATCTTCAATCGGGCAAAAGAAAAAAAAACACACAAAAAGATGAAGTTGAGGACTAGATTAACAACAGCTGTTTGACTATTACAGGAACGCATTACGCTGACTAGAAAAGAATGTTGCAACATAGGGAGCTGCTTAAATCGAAGAACCTGAAGATTTTCTTTTCTTTTTTTTTTTCCAAGAGAATTGCTGTTGTTTGTTACAGGCCAAAATCAAACTAAGAAGAAAAGGAATGGTGTATGAATCAGGCAAGTGATGTTGTGTATTGGCATGGACAAAGCTTGGGCTTACACACAAAAAGACATTGGCTGTCAGAGATTATTGCTGTGACAGAATAACTGATGACCGAAATCCAGAAAACATTCCAGACATGGGGGAAAATGAACTCATAATTCTGTCACCTCATGAAGGACAGATGAAGCACTGGATCATTGTCTCTGTCAGGCTGATTTAATTGAACTAGTTGAGGATAGTGCCCGAGGGATAGTGGGGGGAGAGAGAGAGAGAGAGAGAGAGAGAGAGAGAGAGAGAGAGAGAGAGAGAGAGAGAGAGAGAGAGAGACGGGAGGCAGAGGCAGAGGGAGAGAGCGAGTGAGTTTTAACAGCGCTTGTTTTTTCATGTTGCCATGTTAAACACACACACACACACACACACACACACACACACACACACACACACACACACACACACACACATACACACACACACACACACACACACACTGACAAAGAACTCGAACTCGAACATTTAATGACTTATGGCACGATGGCCTCTGTCACAGGGTGAGTGACGTTACAAATCATTTCAAGAGGGAAGAAATCATACTGAAAATAAGAATCTGACAAAATTCTTACAGGCATAGGTGCGGACGGACAAAACTATTTGTTTTTCATATATGCATATTTTCGTAGACATTCATCTGATAACTTCTGGATTTTTTTTTTTTACACACATCACTATGAAGCCTTTAGCAGTTGGCTCTTTTTTCTTATTTCAAAACATTTGTACAAAAACCAAGCAAGCCGACGAGTAACATTAGCATTTTCACATGTTAAAATTTCTATCAGATACTGGTTTTCGAAATGAGGTGGAATAGTTTTGAAAATATTGGGGCGAATATTGTTGTACTGAGGACAATCAAACAAAACATGTTTTTCATCCTCTAGTTCATCTGCACAGAAGGGACAGTCATTTATTCCCGCAGAAGTATCCGGCATGAAACGATTTTGAGTGTTTATGTCGCTCACCCCTAATCTGAACCTCGTCAAGGATTCTCTGAAGCACTTTATCTTAACTTCAGAGAAAATAATTGTCTGGTACAAGCATTGTTTTGAATGATGTATACAAGGTGAAACGTCTACTGTCGCTTATGTCTGCAAACCACTCTTGTCTTGCTACATCTGTAATTCTTTGTTTAAAAACAGACAGAAACATTAAAGAAAGAGAGAG
>JADBJO010000112.1:122770-130270 GCA_016801955.1 Conus betulinus
TTCTCTCTCTCACTCTCTCTCTCTCTCGTGGATGTTGTCGCTAATATGATTATTATCATTGTCATCATCATCGTTATTATTATTATTATTATTATTGTTGTTATTGTTGTTGTTGTTGTCATAAAACAAAGTACGCTTCGTTATCAACAGTATATTCAAACAATGGGAACAGAAGGTGAACTTAGCGGAATTTTTTTTTTAATACAGATACCAGTGGTTTCTTGATTTTTAAAACATCCTACATTTTGCCAGAATATATGTTTTTTTATGTCTGTCTTTACTGAGCGAAAGTAACTCTTTCCTGAATCTTCAAAGTTAAAAGCTCCTTATAAACTGGAAACGGTAATGAAATGGATGTCGCTTTCCCAGCTTTGCCATCTGTAACCTATGAGCCACTGACCTAAAACTTTTTTAACCCTCTCCTGATTGATAGCATGCAAAACACAAATCCAGGTTCACAAAGACATGCATTACCCAGATACTGTTACCGCTTAAGTCTGAACCACCGAGCTTGTCTCCAGATGTTCATGGCAGTTTGTGAATATTCATTTCCAGTAATTTCAATTACAAACGAATGCATCTGTCTGCGAAGTTGATATAGATCAGGCTCCTTGTTGTCTCAGTTTACACGAAGCTGGTGTGAAATCCACGACATAGAGTCTGAATCAGTACAGAGATTCACCATGTGTGATAGCTGCATTATCTTAACTCCATAACTCTGAATCAAACTGGGCTGTCGGTTGTGTCTCATATATTAACAGCTCTGTCAAAGAGTTCCGGTGAGTTTTTATTAAAACTTCCTTTTACATCTAGTTGGAAGTGAGGTGACTGCAGTCAGAAATCTGAACACATTTTTGAAAATGTTTTCAAGGCTCCGCCGAAAAAAAACGTGGACAAACGAATCACAGGACAAAACACGACGCGTTTCAACCTCTTAGGTTCTCTTCAGGCAAAATACACAACACCCAGGGCAACGAAAATGAACGAGCAATCTCTTATCTTCGTCCAATTTGGCACAGATGGGCGTCGAAACGTGTCGTGTTTTGTCTTGCTTGTTTTGTCTTTGGCTCGTTTGTCTACAAAAATTAGAAAGAGAGGGGGTTAGTTACCACCAAGGACATAGACAAACATGGTACGGGGACGAGACACTACGTATGTTTGTCTACATTTTTCAGCGGAGCCTTGAAATACTTTTTAAGATGTACTTTTTACATGTAAATGTGCATTCTTTCCTCTACTACAAAGACGTAATACAAAGATCCTTACAGGCAGCTACAAAACATAAAACAAAATTCCAAAGCTCTTGTAGACTCTAGCACTCGGCATAACAAAGCCTTTCTCTTCCTGCTAGGCAGTCCCTTTGTTTCAAGACAATGATTTTTTTTTTATAGTATCTATGAACATATAGTGACAGATTACTGGCTGAATTTCTCAAATGCGTCTACAAACCAATTACCGGTTCTGATACCAATAGCACATGGTCAGCCAGCCCAAAACAAAACAAAACAAAGCTAACGTAAGGACAGTCCTGAGCACACTATATGTCTCTCTAAAGCTATTACTTCAAGAGGTAATTCGTACATTTCTACACACACACACACACACACACACACACACACACACACACCACACACACACACACACACACACACACACACTTTCCTCTTATCTCATCCATATGCTTGCCGTCCCTTGCTTCTTCTTCTTCCTCCTTCTATCCTTGTGTCTTCTTTGCCCTCTTTCGGTCTTCTTTTTCGTTCACTCTTTTCTCTTCTTTCTTTTCTTTCTTAGAGAGCCTATTTTGAGAGAGAGAGAGAGAGAGAGAGAGAGAGAGAGAGGAGACAGAGAGAGACAGACAGACAGACAGAGGAGGGACGGAAGGAGGGGGAGAGATATGCACAGATACAAAAATAAAACATATAGAAATCAGGAGAGAGAGAGAGAGAGAGAGAGAGAGAGAGAGAGAGAGAGAGAGAGAGAGAGAGAGAGAGAGAGAGGCAGACTGATAGAAAAGAGTCAGAGGCTGAGACTGAGAGAGAAAGAGACAGAGAGACAGAAATATGGGCGCGCAGACAGACAGACAGACAGACCGACCGAGACAGACTGACAGAGAGAACAAGACACCGTCAAGACAAACAGAGTAAGATGAAGCAATTTTCGGGCCGAGAGATCCACACAGGGGTGGTTGGCACAAGATACCCATGAGAAAAGACAGCTCTATTTGTCACGCGAAACCCGTCGCTCGAAGCAGCTGGTTGCTCTAATGAGTGGTCAGGCTTGCTCGCTGAGGTCAGTTTCCGGAGAAGGCGCCACGATTCAAAAGTGACTGTTTAGCGTAACATGGCCTCAACGATATTACCGATAAAAGGTAGTGATCACAAACACAGCGTTTCTCAGGTCTGTTAGGAGGCATGTCTGTTTCAGGCCTCGTTACTGGTCATTTTAGGCAGTACTCTGCTAAACAGATGGTGGACGATGTTAAGGCTGTACACCGCCGGCGCGTGTAAAATGTATTGCCACTGTCGCTGTTATTGAGTGTTAGATAAACTGTGTTTGGAAAGGGGGGTAAACATTCCGTGATTTTTCTATATGGTCCAAAGTGTGAACAGTGATCCGTTTAGCAGACAGAAAAAGGCTGAATCACGTGCACAACGCAAGGTCTCCAATGTTATTGCAGTCATCAGTATTTCGTGGTTAAGTCTTCACTCTTTTTTGTGGCGAATGTGTATTTGGAATTGCCGCAAATAGAAGCTTGTGCGAGACATTTATTGACAGTATCGTGGGGAAAATGCATGTTGCGGCAGATGTTTATTGTTTGTAGTGAGTGGTCACGGTTGTAAGCTCAAATAACATTGCTGGATGAACGACCACAGCATACTGATTCTCTACAGCCTGGTGTTGTTCTGTCCCGGATGAAGGAATATTTTAATCCACGTGTTTTCGTTTTCTAATGAGATTACACCAACATGTCAAACAACATTTAAAGATTAAAATATCAACAATTATAAACAGATTAAATGAAAGATTAAGGTGCTTGTAAAATTGTATTAGACAGGCAGTAGCATTGTGTTATAGATGAAATAAAAGATTAAGGTGCCCAGAAAATCATATTAGATTGGCAGTTCCGCTGTGTTAAAGATGAAATAAAAGATTAAGGTGTTCGGAAAATCACACTAGACAGGCAGCTGCACTGTGTAATAGATGAAACATAAGATTAAGTGCTCGGAAAATCATATCAGATAGGCAGCTGCACTGTGTTATATTTGCAACATTGTAGTTTCTGAGTAGATTGTGTTCGCATCACTTTAATGCTGTCTTCACTCAGCATGTCACCTCTACTTTCGGTTTAGGTAACACGATCCTCTGTGCACGAAGACAAGGTCACAATACAGCATAAAATGCTCAACTGACTTTCCTGGCGTCACATTTTCAAAAGGGCGTACAGGTTCTTTTACGTTCCAATCTGATCTTCATTTGTTGTAGAAGCAGACAACTTGAAAGAGATCGGAAGTGAGATTTAGAGGGACAGCTGACTGCTTGCTTCAACCCAAGAGGCCATCTGGTTAGGAATGTTGGTTTCTTTGGACGTTTGGCATGTAGTCTCCAGTACTAGACAAAAACATGAATTTCAGGTTAGCTAGAACAAGAACTGGTTCATTCCAGCAGATGTATCGGAGCAGATCGATCGCTGTTCTGCAAATGTAGTAGTGACGAATCTTGAACTAGGTTCAGTGTTCCTCTGCTGGAGCCAGCGGCGTCTCCTTAAGTTTGACGTATTCCTCTTGTTATCTTCGATGCAGTGAAAGGTAGTCTGTTGCCTACAACTTTCAACTTGTGTCAGTGTGTAATCTATTACGTTCATGGGTGATCTAGAACTTTATTCCTCAGTAGGACTCTGGGTCATTGTACTCTGTGTGGTGATGAAATCCGGAACACCAACAGGGGCATGGTGAACATTCACAGTAATAAGAAACTAGGTTTTTTTTTTTTCCTACGATCACTTTTTCACGAGGAAATGACGGCTGGAGATGTCATAACTGCTTGTGATGATGTGAACTGGAATTACTATAATCTAACCAAACTGTGGCATGAACAGTAAATTAGCTTGTCTGTGTCGCTGTGTGCTGTTTACGAAAGGCTCTCGTCTAATCAAGTTGTTGATCTTGCGCTTCGTGAACAACATTACTTAATAGTGACATTCTGTTCGGACTTAGTTCAGGAAGGACAATTACCCTTTTTTCAACTATGAGTAGATCATTAGCATCATTTAAGTGAACAGAAAAAAAAAAAAGCAAAAACAAAATAACAAAGCTGAGATTTTTTTTCTCAAAGTGTTTATGTCATTATCAGATCGAACTTGATACTATGCTGCAGTGGTTCTGTTTTAACATTGCTTTAAATTATAGCTGGAGAACGTTTACTCTAGTTTGAGGGGAATTGCATTAACTCAGGTATGTACAGTTAATTAAACCCTTCTTGCAGAGTCTTATGCTGGTGAATAGTAACATTCACCAAAACAAACTCCTGTACATATGCATACTTTGACAAATCCGTGGAGACCAAGGTAAGGGAGAAGGGGAGTGACGGTATATTTTGTCAAGTGCCGTGTAATTCTAACATTCTGTCGCATGAAAAAAAAAAAATAACAGTTTATCATACAAACATAGCTTGTTGGTGGTGTAAATTTAGTTCTTGCCATTTTAGGAAAATGAATCGAACGGAAACATGTTCTACACACATGCCGATTCACGTTTTCTGCAGGTAGACTGGCTCTGTAAGCTCTCTAAAGGTGGTGTGATTTCTTCGGCTTCGGATTTTTCACTGCCCTTTTCTCCAGCTCATGGTTCTTGGTGGGTTTTTTTTTTTCTCCCAAAAAAATCTTTGCAATTTTAGAGCAAATCCAGTTAGTTGTGGAAGAGTGTGCACGCACGCACGCACGCACGCACGCACGCACGCACACACGCACACACACACACACACACACACACACACACACACACACACACACACACACGGAGAGAAAAAAACAGGCAGAGAGAGAGAGAGAGAGAGAGAGAGAGAGAGAGAGAGAGAGACAGAGAGGGGGGAGGGGGGGGGGGGGGGGGGGCGGAACTGTGTTTGTGGAAACAGAGAAAGAACAGACGAGACCTTTGAGACTCCATTGACACAGTTCTTTTTGTGTCCCTTAACGTTCACTCCTGCGTCTTTTTCTTACGTTGCTTTTTATCCTTTTTTTTTTTTCTTCGTTTTCTTCTTCTGCTTCATAGGTGTCTTCTCATTCCGTTTTTGTCCTGCTTCCCTTCATCCTTGTCCTTGAGCTCCATTCCCCCTCTTCCTGTTTCTTCTTCCGTTCTCTTTCTTCTTTTTTTTTTTTTTTCTTTTTCTTTCTTGTTTCTTTCTGGGTTCAAATTTTAAGAGAGACAGACAGACAGACACAGAGGCAGAAAGACAGAGACAGAGAGACAGACAGACAGGGCCATAAAAAATTAAAGAAAACAGGAGAATGGGAGAGGGAGAGAGAGAGAGAGAGAGAGAGAGAGAGAGAGAGAGAGAGAGAGAGAGAGAGAGAGAGAGAGAGAGAGAGAGAGACAAAGGGACAGAGAGGACAAAGGGACGCACAGACACACACACAGACAGAGACAGCCTGAAACAAAGAAGCAAGAGACAGGCAGACAGACTGGCAGAGAGAACGAGACACCCTCGGTACAAGCAGGTTTACAGCAAGCAATTTTCGGGCCGACAGATCTAGGCAGGAAGAGAGGTGGCACAGGGATACCCGGGGGAAAAAAAGCGATGGCTTCATTTGTCACGGGACGACCATCCTCTGCAACTGTGGGCTCGCCCTAATGAGTAGCCAGGGTGGCTTGTGGAGACCAGTTGCCGGAATAAGGTGCCATGGTTCAAAGGGACTGCAGGCTGGATTGCTTCAGCTAGTTGTCATGGATGAATGCCGTGGGGGGGGGGGGGGGGGGGGGGGGGATTTGTGTCACTCTCTGAAGCGTGGTCTGTGTTGTAGTTTGCTTGCAAGTCGCTCGGAAAATGGCTGTTGTGGAAAGTTGTTGCAGTCTTGTGTGTGTGTGTGTGTGTGTGTGTGTGTGTGTGTGTGTGTGTGTGTGTGTGTGTGTGTGTGCGCGCATGTGTGTGTGTGTGTGTGTGCGTGCGTGCGTGCGTGTGTGTGTGTGTGTGTGTGTGTGTGTGTGTGTGTGTGTGTGTGTGTGTGTGCATGTATGCGTGCGTGCGTGCATGTGTGTGTGTGTGTGTGTGTGTGTGTGTGTGTGTGTGTGTTTGCAGGGGAGTGAGGGTTGGGGGATGGGGTTGGGGATTGATAATAAGGAAGCAGAAGGTGGATGGAAGGTTATTTTTCCATGGCCCTAGTCTTTCCCTGTCCTCCAATTCCTTCAAGTTGCATCTTTCCTCCATCAATTGATGACTGTTTTAATCAGTGCTCTTTTTCTAACCACACTGAATCAACATCTACTGTTATTCTATCTGAGTTTTACTGTAAATCATACACAGAGAACTTTCACTCTGGTTTGAGTGGGGATGCATAACTGTAATATGTACAGTTCAGTAGCAGGTACTTGTGGACAGTCTGCCCCTCTCTTATGCTGCTGAAGCAGTAATGTTCAATAAAACATACCCCTATTTTGATCATGCGCCGATTTATGAGAAGATAAGTGGTTTCTCGTTCTGCGTTTTCACTGTCTTAAATGGCATTTGGTTTTGTCTGAAGAAGACCCAAGAGGTCGAAATGCATTGTGTCTTGTCCTGTACTTTGTTTGTCTATGTCCCTGGCGGTAATTAACCTCTCTCTTTCTAAACTTTGCTTTATTTTCCGCCCTCAGTTACTCTGTAGTGAAAGCATCATTTGATTCTAATTCTTTGTTGTTTGAAAGATTAATAGTATCCAGGACACATATACTATAAGCATGGTTTGTTGGCAGTAGGTTTAGATTTTGGAAATTGTATTGAATGGAAACATTTCCCCACACATATACAGATACACCTATTGTGGATGTATATTGGTTGTGTAAAAACACTCTAAACACTGTCTAATTTTTCTTCTGCTTTTTCTTCTTTTATCTCTAGTTTATGTTTTTGTTTTTCGTCTTGCATGAAATTGTTCAAATTTTAGAGCAAGTTCAGTTAATTCTGGAAGTGTACAGAGAGAGAGAGAGAGAGAGAGAGAGAGAGAGAGAGAGAGAGAGAGAGAGAGAGAGAGAGAGAGAGAGAGACATACATACAGACAGACAGGCAGATAGACAGGCAGACACACACACACAGACAGGCATGCAGGCAGACAAGAGTAAACAGGGTCATAAAATCAGACAAGACAACAGAATGAGAAAGAGAGAGGTGCACACACACACACACACACACACACACACACACACACACACACACACACACACACACACACACACACGCACTCACACAGACCATAAAATAAAGAAGCAAGAGACAGGCAGACAGATTGGCAGAGAGAACATGACACCAGCA
>JADBJO010000112.1:132770-142770 GCA_016801955.1 Conus betulinus
GTGATGGGGAACAGGAGGCAATGGGAATGGGCAAATGCTCCGTGGAGTAAATATAAACGTGTGCCCAAACTTGCCTATTCTATGTGGCAGGGAGGTACAAATGGGCAAATACTCCATAGAGCAGACATAAATCTGCTCAAATTTGCCCAGGGTAGAAATGGGCAAATAACCTACGGAGTAAATATAAACACATGCTAAAACCTACCCGCCGTAAGTGATAGGAAGGTGGAAATGGGCAAACCCTCTACTGAGTAAATATAAAGACTTGCTAAAAACTTGCCCACCTTGTGTGACAGGAAGGTGGAAATGGGCAACCACTCCATGGAGTTAATATGCACACGTGCCCAAACTTGCCGCCCTTCGTGACATGAAGTTGGAAATGGACACACGCCTACATTTACTTCATGAAGTGTTTTCAGGTCATGTTCCAAATTAATCGAAAGGAAGAAGTTCTGATATAGGCTGGAGACTTATGTCCAGAATCCTCTCCCTGCCTCCCTCCCCCCACCCCCCTTCATCTAAAATTCGGATGCAACTGCTTTGATCGATATGTCATGTCGTTTAGGGCGCTTTTAGGAATTTCAAAAGAAGGAGTGGGGCGGGGGCAGGGGTCATTTTGGAACACAGTGGAAAATCGATTGAAATACACATCCCGGGGTTTGTTTCGGCACACACACATTTACTCAGCCGCCGCGGAGTGACACTGGGCGCGGAGTGATTACGGAATGTAACACCGGGTTTCTCTTCCCTTCGCTCCATCCACTGCCCTACCTCTCAAAGAAACCGGTTAAGAACACATTAACCAAGAAATACATAACTGCAGCCAAGCAGATATTACACTCCCTGGAACTGCCAGCGTGTTTACATCCTTATGGCGAATAAAACTAGGCTCTGCTGGAGACATCAGGTAATTGCATTCTGTTTGGCTTTCCCCATCCAGACAGACTCATAAAAAGGAAGCTTGTAAAGCCTCTATCAAAAGCATACTGTACAATGACAGATCAACAGTATCCAGCCTATAATAAAACAGGAAAAACAGATAAGCATCAGCATCTGTGCGGACACAAACATAGGGAAGCCGATTGTCATGGTAACAGGCAAAAACCTCGTAAACTGGAATATTATCAAATGACGGAAGAAAGCCATAGCAGCGATTCTTATCAATAAAGACGCGGACCGAAGTCGGTAGTGACCCCGGAAGATTCATGTCGCTGAAGCGGAAACGCTTATGGAGTGATCTCTCTTGGGGACGGATGTCTGGGAATGAAGAGTTGGACCAAAGAATTCGCCCCTGGCAGGGAAACAGGGAGAGAGTGGGAATGCCTCAGATGGCTCCTGCCAATCAGAGAAGGTTATTGTTTTTGGAGCATGGCAACGAGGCTAAATAGAAATCGGAAATATTTCCTCTTTGATCTCTAGCCTTTAAAGACAAGTGTATTTGACTTATATTGATGATTTTGTGAAGTTGAAACAAAAAGAAGCTGAAAGTGACTCTAGATTGTTTGAAATTCTTTGTTTTTCGCCCCTGTCTCTCTCTCTTTTTTTAAAAGTGCCATTGTATAAGTCAGGCTGCGTAATTCGTCCAGTTTTGTTCACTTTTCTTGCGATTTAAAAAAAAGAGGGTTTTACCTATTGCCAGAATCTTCCTGCCGCTGAAGCCAGAATGTTTCTAGAGTGCCCTCTCTTAAGGTGGATGTCTTTGAACGAAGTGCTGAGCCAAAGGACTTGCCTCTGGCGAGGAAATGGAGAAAGGGAGGGAGGGTAGCAAGAGGAGCGGAGTTAGGGCTAAGTGGACGTAGGAATAGGGTGGATGTGCCCTTTTAGAGAGATAGATTAATGGGAACTACAAAAGTTATCAGTAGATAATGCGTAGAATGAATGAGTGAGCTTCGAAAGCTACAGAGATATAACGGAAAGAATGGATCGATCACAAAGTAACACATGTCAGAGGGCGTCTGGTGTTTAGAAAAAAAAATAATGGCGGTATATAATTAGAAACCATTTTCCTTTCTGTTATCTCGTCATATAAGGCCACAATCATCTTGTGTGTAACAAAGAAAACATGGATAATAACCAGAAAAAATACTGAAACCGAGGCTTAACATGTTTAAATTTCCCCTTTGCTTTTCCATCCAGTTGTTCACCTAAGCCCGAAACTTTGCTGACATACAGGCGTAAAATCCATAGAACCGATTTTAACGAAACTTGATAAGAAAATAGGATATGGCCGAATGCTGAAGCCATCAAATGCTGGGTTAAGTCCTTGGCACGGATCTGGATCAGAGGCAGATCCAGTGTCCCGTCGAACTTTGGAGAGGTTTGTGCTTTTCCGTGTGTCCCTCTTTGTGTGGGGCTACGATTCGCCAAATTCTCTGAACATTTTCGTGATTGGTATTCACGCGAGCACGCACGCACTCATGTTCCAACACGCGCCCCCGCGCTCACACACACACACACAGACACACGCAGACAGAGGTGTGAGTGTGTGTGTGTGTGTGTGTGTGTGTGTGTGTGTGTGTGTGTGTGTGTGTCTCTAATTTATCTTCCAGCATCCCTTCACTATCTAATTAACTGATTTCACGTCTCACAATTCCACGCAAATCTGTTCAACAGATGACAGTTTCTGGCCCATGCTCTTCTGAAGCCAATTATGACAGAAGTGCTGCAATATATTTTGCTAGTTGTTTGCCTTCACTGATGGGCCATCCCCAGAATCGAAAGACCGGATGTGACGTTCTTATGCAGCGTGCCTAACGACCCGATGACAATCACAGCCTCTTGTGTGGAGAATCCGGCATCATTCAATGACAGGTAAAGAGGCATGTGGTTTTTGGAATTGTTCGCATGACACATTTGCATGAAAGCATCAAACGAATTGAAAACCTGAACGATGAATGCCACAGAATTTCTATGATCAATAAAACGCAACTCGGGTAAGTCTCTGTGCTGTGTGCACGCTGCCACTGACACAGGCGTATCTAAAAATATTTCTACAAAATCATTCACAACATGGTTTCAAGGTGACGTGAATGCACGCGGAAACTGAATTTAAAATTTAAAAAAAATACTGTGCCTCCGAACAAAAAGTGTTTGTTTTGTAATTGTTTACGCTTCTGTTTGGCGGCAAAGAAATGTTCTTTTTATTATTAAATCTCATTCACATGTTTCTGCAATCTTTCGGTTGATGTGGCCATCATATATCTATTGTCATTGAGTGTGAAGGCCTTTCAGTCTTCAACATCTAGTCAAAGCGTGTAAATTCGTGTAAGTGTGAAATCCATACACAGGACACACTTTCCGGTATGCTTGTGTGTAAAACGTATGGTTCACAGCATTCGCCTCAAGCAGCTGAAGCCGTCCTTGCATTGGATCTCCTCCGATGATCCTTGATGCTCGTGTTGGTAAGATGGCAATAGAAAACGGCATGGGTGCTACATACATTCATATATACATACATAAATATACACATGCATACATGCGTGCATGTGTATACGCATGCACGCATGCATACATACATACGAACGTACTTGCATACATATACATGCATACACACATACTGTATGTATGTATGTACACACACACACACACACACACACACACACACACACACACATATGTATATATATATATATATATATATATATATATATATATATATATATGTGTGTGTGTGTGTGTGTGTGTGTGTGCGTGTGTGTGTGTGTGTGTGTGTGTGTGTGTGTGTGTGTGTGTGTGTGTGTATACATCAAAGTTAAAAAGTACACACAAATATACACACACGCGCGCGCGCGCGCGCGCGCGCGCACATCAAAATTTCAAACCATGACGTTTCTCTCCCCCCTCCCCTGTCTCTCTCCCTTCCACTCTTACTATCACTTCGTCCTGTCCTTGTGTCCATTCTTTCAGTCTCTGTCTTTTCCTCTATCTTTCGCTCCCTCACACCCTTTCTCTCTCTCTCTCTCTCTCTCTCTCTCTCTCTCTCTCTCTCTCTCTCTCTCTCTCTCTCCTCTCCCCCTCTTCTCCTCCCTTAATCTCTCTCATTCTCTTTCCTTCACTGCCTCTGTTGCCAGATCTTAACAGTCTCAAAGGACCCGTTAGAGAACACGCGCCAGTTCCTATCGTTTTTTCGCAATATCCATTTATCATTCTCTGGATACAAGCGTGAATTTACCCCTTAATTCTTGCGATTCTAACCTTCGAATTCCACTTCTCCATCTTCCCCTTAGGGAAATAGAAGAGAACGATATATGGGCTTTACATCCTGGTTGTCGTCTTCATCATCATCATCCCCATCGTTGTATCATCGTATTTTTTTCTTTGCTTTTATCTTTTTCTGCCCCCCCCCCCCCCTCTCTCTCTCTCTCTCTCTCTCTCTCTCTCTCTCTCTCTCTCATTCTCTCTTTCTCTGTCCCTAGTGGTTCTGTCTCTCTCCTCTCGTTGGCTGTCTACTTCTGTCTCTGTCTCTGTCTGCCCGTCCTTCCGTCCATCTGTCTGTCTGTCACTATGTCTGTCCCTGTCTCTCCACCCCCCCCCCCTCTCTCTTTCTCTCTGTCACGTGACTTCCCTCTGCTACAGCTCAGCAGACGAACTTTCAATCTGAGACTCAGTACAGAGAAATTTGAACGTTTCTATAGTTCTGACGCTGTTATGCATGTTGCTTCATTGTCAGGAAACAGAAAAAAAAATGACTATGTATGCCAGCATAAAACCCATGGCTCTGATCCTCAATATGAACATAGACGACTAGTGAGTACGACAAGAGCACGTGCACCGTCTCCCGGGAGTGATAGTGTTTGAGGAACTCCAGTGGCAAATTTCATATCGATTCCGTTGTTAAAGAAATAGTCTCGCAGTCTTTTCCTGGTCAAACATCTGACGCTTTACATGGACACAGACACTGGATTTTTCTTCCCCAAATCATCTATTCTCTGATATCAGTTTTACATCTGCAGTCTGGGATTGTGAAGCCAGATGATCATCATAAAAATCTGCATTCCATACATAAAAGGGCAGCTAAGAGAATACTATCGCAGTCCTTATCAATCCCAGAGAAGCATGCTACGAATACTTTAAGTACAACGCACACAGCGATTTAGCTCGGCAATATATAAAAGATCCATTCACTCGAGCCTCAAGTCGATGTGGCCCTAGCCTCTATATTCTACCACGTTCCCTTTGAATGTGTCCAACACCAGTATTGCATTTTCGGGAGCATGCATATAGAACTCTCATCAAAACACTTTTAAGGCTCTTTACTGTTTTTAAGTATCAAGCTCAAATCTGTGTTCATATGTACATTTGCATTATCTTTGTCCAAGTTGCTGACAATTTTCAAACACCGCTGCGATCAGTAAATCACCAAGAC
This sequence comes from Conus betulinus, assembly GCA_016801955.1. Lineage (NCBI taxonomy): Eukaryota > Metazoa > Mollusca > Gastropoda > Neogastropoda > Conidae > Conus > Conus betulinus. The sequence goes on from JADBJO010000112.1 coordinate 138,136, forward strand.
TTTCATGTGAATTATGTCACTTCTCCAGACGCAGTTTTTGTTGTGTTGCTATTATCAATTTGGACTTCATAACAAGCAGGAGTTCCAAGATCGTATTTTGTCTAATGCGATAACTCAATGAAACTGGTGGTGGATTTATTGTCTACATACTTGCTTAATGATTAAAGATACAATAAACGTTTCTTCTTGAATATATTAAGCATAATCCAAAAATTATCACGATGTACGAATTGTTCAACAATGCCTGACTAATGTCATTAAAGTTATCAAGTTTTATAGGAAGAGCATTTTCTGTTATTCTAATATTTGATCATTTGTTTATAAGTCTTGTATGCATCCTCTTAGACTTTTTAAAAAGTGGAATTGTTTTAAGATAACGAACAAAATACATTTGATTGCAATTTTGTAAGATAATCTTATTCTTCTTTGAATCATAGTAATAAGCGTTGGTACTGTGTCATATTCGTAGCATGTTTACATTGCGTCACCCATGTGTATTTGAAACTTCTCATGTTGCCTCTACATTCCAGGCTTGGAATCCATTGAAATCTTCTTGTAGATCATTTGCAACAGAAATAAGAGCCGAAGTGTTAGCAAAGATCACAGTATTTACAGTAACTCAGCACTCGTAGATGTGGTTATAGTAGTTGTGTTATCATCAGAAAATAATCATCTAATTATAAGCGATATTGCTATCTCCCAAATGTATAAGAATCTCCCACCGCTGGCCCAATCAAGTCCATTTTACCCAGTGTTGATGTCGTTCAGGGCATAACGTCAGGCTCAAACCCATTTTGCCCCTGCGTTGATTTGTCTCACATTATCATGTCCTGTCCCCAAACCTATTTTTTGCCCACATTGTGACGCCTTTATTTTCCCCTGAATGTATGTCTCACATCATAATGCCCTGTCCCCAAACCCAACCCATTTTCCATTGTGACGCCTTGTCCCAACCCATTTTCCCTTGAATGTATGTCTCACATCATAATGCCCTGACCGAAGCCTATTTCCCTTCAATGGTCATGTGTCTCACATTATAAATATGTCTTTCCAAAACCCGTTTTGACCTGTGGATTTTCAGCCTGAGATCATAGTTTCAAATGTTTTACGGTAAGGCGGAAATGCAGCTGGGAATCTTGGATTTCATGCTTACATGTCATGATTTCCCTAGAAATGATATATTTTGATACCCTAAAACCATATCTAAACACATTTCCCTCAGAGGTATGTTCTCCCGTCAGTATGTATTATTTCTTAAAAAACATCGTGACGGCTTGAACAATCCTTTTTTCTCTTAGTGTGTACATTTTCCACATTATCATGAAGTGTGTTTTCATCAAACCCTTATTCTATAAGTATATCTGTTTTTCATATTCTTACAACGTCTTGTGAAATCCTTTCCTTGTTTATGTTTCTCTGAGTAATGAGTTTCTTTTTGCGGTATCATGACGTCTTGTCAAACTGCTTCTCGGTGTTTATGTTTCTCAAAGTGTTTACGATTCTCACAGTATCAAATTCTCTTGTCAAACCCGTTTCCTTTCATTCTTTGGACGTTGGTATCATCATTATGATGTCTTGTTGTAACCTTTCCCTCTCAGTCTCTTCATGCTTCTGGCATTACCATGACATGTTGTCAAACCTTTCTTAGTCTCAGTGTTTGTTTCACACATTATCATGTTCTCTTGTCAGATCTTCTTACTCCTATTTCTATGCTTCTCACATTATCATGACATTTTGTCTAACCCGTTTTTCTCTCAGTCTGTGTGTTTGTAATATTAACATTACGTCTTGCTGCACCCTTTTCATCTCATTGTTTATGTTTCTTATGTGATAATGATGCCTTCTCAAACCCTTCTCAGTGTTTTTTTTTCTTTCTCAAATTGCTATGAGATCTTGTCAAACCCTTTTCCTTTTTAAAACCCGTTTTCTCCCCAATATTCCTCTGCCTCATATCATGAAGCCTTGCCCCCAGATGATTAACTCTCAGTGTTTATGTTTCTCACATTGCCATAATATCTTGTCAAACTCTTTACCTCTTTAAAACCTATTTCTCCTCAATATTCGTGTTTCTCATATCATGAAGCCTTGCCCCATATCCATTTTATCTCAGTGTCGATGTCTTTCCCATTCTGGTTCTCTGTGCAAACTCCATCCCGCCAGTGTTTATATGCCTCACATCCTGATGTGCTGCACAAACCCAATTTCCCCTCATTGTTGATGTATCCCACGTTGTCCTGTCTAATCACCATCTACGTTGATCACCTCCTATGCGTTCCACCCATACCAATTTCCCTTCCGTGTTTATGTCCCTCTGGTCTTGACCAGGTCAGCTGCATCCAGTGCTTCCCCATAAACTTACTGCCCCCCCTCGCACACATCTTGTTTCCTCCCCTCTGTCTGTCTGTCTGTCTCATTTCTCTCTTACTCTCTGTCTGTCTGTCTCTCCCTTCATCTCTGTCTCAGTCTCTCTCTTTCTCTCTCTTTCTCTCTCTCTTTCTCTCTCTCTCTCTCTCTCTCTCTCTCTCTCTCTCTCTCTCTCTCTCTCTCTCTCTCGCGCGCGCGCGCGGCGCGCGCGCTCACTCGCTCTCTAGATAGTTTCGAAGAAGAGGATATTTCAACTGACTGGTTTAATCAAAATTGCGTGAAAAGAAAACAAAAATCTGAAAAAAAAAAATTGAAGAAAGGAGATTTCAAGAATGTTAACGTAAAAGGGAGGGAATCAAACAAAATTGGTACAAACAGAGAGAAGTGTGTAAACTTCAGAAGATAAAGAAAGTACGCATTTGTTTTCTTTTGCAACAGGAAGAAGATATAGATTCATCAAACAAACTAAAGAAATAAAACCAGTCGATTAAAAAAAAAAACACTCTGGCACACACATTTACCCCCCCCCCCCCCCCCCCCCCCCCCCCCCCCCCGAGCCAAAGACATTGATCCATGAGTAGATGACCAGTGAACTATATTATGATCAACCCGTGCAGTTTCTTATTTTGATTTCTGTTTATCACATCCAAGATAAAAAAAATGTTTGACGTTAGAGGAAGAAAAAAATAAGTATTTAGTGAAATAAGAATTGATAAGAAGAGGGTAAACAGTACCCGCACATTCAAAAGTGCCAAGGTCACAGGTCTACGAAAATTCGTTCAGTGTAAAAGCACATATCTCAGGCAGTAATCGCGTATTTGGCAATGTTATCTTGCGAAATGGTTAATTAGGGCTTTCCCCTCAACAGTAATGAAAGTCTGCCACTGCGCCATTTCATGTGCGGACATGCAAAACCGTAACCTTGGAGAAGCATAAGCAAATTATGATTAAGAAGTGCTTCCACATGTCGATTAAGATACACAAAAAAAATATGCTGAAAGTGAAAAACAAAGCTCAAGAAGAAAGCAAAACAAAGCCAGATAAACAAAGAGAAATCACACACACACACACACACACACACACACACACACACACACACACACACACACATGTATATATATATATATATATATATATATATATATATATATATATATATATATATATATTCAAAATACCACTAAAATGCCTGATAAAATTCTTGAAGTGCTCAACCCCTTGGGGAGCAACATCTGAGGATCCTGAGGAGAGCGAGCGCTCGAAACAGACCTGTTGATTTTAAAACTTCCTTTTACCATCCTATTTTACGTTAACATTCTTGAAATCTCCTTTCTTCAATTTTTTTTCAGATTTTTGTTTTCTATTCACGCAATTTTTATTAAACCAGTCAGTTGAAGTATCCTCTTCTTCGAAACTATCTAGTACTCATTTGGCAGGACTTTTCGGGATTTGAAAATGAAACAGAAAGAGGGAAAGCCCAGATGCTTTCAGCAGAAAGATGTCTGGGAGTGACTACTTTAAGATATGCTGAATGGCGCTTGAATCTGACTAGAATGTAATATCACTTTTAGTGAACAGACGTTAAACAGTACAACAACAACAACAACAACAACAACAACAACAACAACAACACACACACACACACACACACACACACACACACACACACACACACACACACACACACACACACAACATATGCCATTGTATAACAGCACCTCCAAACAATGTTCAAAACCTTACGTCGCCTTTGTTGATTTTCGAACGGCCTTTGATTCTGTCAGCAACAACACTTTAAGGTAAATACGAATGGAGATGCCATGATTTGATTATGAAAATGAATAACGGTATATAAAAGAAGCGCACAAGTCAGAGTTACAACTTGTCCGTTTTTAGATTGCTTAATGCTTAAAATGTATGAAGCAGGAATGTTTCCTTCGGCGATGATGTTTTCATCTGCAATGATTTCACAGACCACTGAAAAGGGGAAAGAAGGAGAACGTGTTGTTCAGATGATTCCTGCTGCGGTTTAACTATTTGTATTATTCTTTTCTCGTGATGAAACTTTGTCATCCGACACTTCTACTAGATTGTAGAACCAACTAAATCGGTTGAGAATAGGTGGATAAAATGTATACGTCAATATGGAAAATCACAGACTTTCTAGATTTTGAATGGTAGACATCTTGAGGACTGAGAAATAACATAATTATTATAATCATTCTGAATTCTGGCTTTCACGACCAATCTGAGTCTTCAGTCGTTTTTAGA
>JADBJO010000112.1:160270-162770 GCA_016801955.1 Conus betulinus
AAAGAACCGATTGTGTTGAGACTGGAGACTTCAACAGCAGCGGTACAGTGTCACCCCTTCGCGCAACAGCTCTGACAAAGTCCGCCATCATCCCTCTTCCTCATTGTACAGTGTGACATGGTAGCCAACAGACATCCAGACACCGGTGGAACATTTGCACTGCCAGCAGAGAATCACAACCCAAAACAACTCCACTGCCAGGAATAGTAATGGTGAAGCATGCTCCGGGAATTCCCGGGTGTGATGTCAGGGACATTCCTGTAGCTGTGACGAGAGACACAACAGTACACCAGCAAATCCCTCAGTGACCGGGAATTCCCAGAATACTGCTCGTGCACCCTGAGATAATGACGGCAAGGCCAACTACAAGGCGAAGTGTGGGAACGATTTCAATCTCTAACACCCAGAACCTCTAACCGGCCCACCACACGCCACGCCACCAGTCCCAGACGGTGGTCTCATCACAAACAGGCCAGCCCCTCATGTCAGACAGTATGACTTCTGCACGTAAAATCTCCACTGGTGGTCGTCAGCACTTGCACAACTCGAACAGGGAATAGAGACTCGGCCCTAGCCTTGTCACCGCTCAGAACTCTACTGTGACAACACAAGACAAAACGACTGATACTGATGGTGTGACACACACACAATATACGACGGCAGATTCTCTCAGTTTGACAGCTGGCACACCACGGAGCTCTACGTCTGACAATGTGACAGCCTACGCAACGCAATATAGTACAAATGACGCTGACAATGTGACAGCTGACACAACACAACAAGCAGAGACAGCACATCATGGGTTACATATTCTGAATTGGAACATTGGAGGCCTTTTGTCCAAGCTTGTGCTTTCAAGACACTGTAAACTACATCAAATCTTTCGACATAGTGTGCCTGACCGAAACCTTCGTGGAAGTTGATATTCAGCTAAGTGTTTTTGAAGATTTTGCTAAGAAGCTAAGCCAACACGGAAGGAGTTCCGGCGGCGGGGTGGTAGTTCTGATTAAAAGGTGTCTCAGTCGTTACACTGAAAGGATTCATATTGTTTGCAAACAAACAGTTATGTTAAAAATGAACAAAGACCTGCCAAACACAGAGAAAGATGTGGTTATGTTGTCATTGTATGTACCGCCGCACGATTCCCCATATTATAGTACGACCGAATACCAAGAGGGCATCGATTTGATGCAACAGTGCTTAACAGTTGTTTGGGAAAAACATGAGATGATTTCTACCTTCTTTTGTGTGGTGATTTTAATGCCCGTACTGGAAACAAAAACACTCTAAATGTAGATGAGGACATACTCCACAATGGTGAAGAGACTTTTGAACGGACTTCTGAAGATTTAATGTTTAATGTGTTTGGAAGAAAGTTGACTGATCTCTGTCAAGTTTTTGACTGCTCTATTCTTAATGGATGTCATTTTTTTCAACTCAGAGGGGAATGTAACCTATTTATCACAAACAGGGTCAAGCCTGGTTGACTATTTTTGTGCTTCCAACGATCTCTGTACACAAAATATTTGTATGGCACTTGTTGTTGAACACCGGATAGAATCCGACCACTTGCCTGTGTCCCTGACCGTGGGTACAACACGGACAGACCGAGAAAACGCACGTGCTGTAAAAGTGAAAACTGAAAAACGGGTTGGGATGAAAGTAAAATACATGTGTTTTAGATTCTCTCCGATCGCGGGAATCCCAGGAAAAGTTGTTACGTGCATTAGCTGATACTGACACCGATGTCAACGGTGCGGTTGGTTTGTTCGTGAAGTGCTTACTGTCAGCGGCAACTTGCATCAATTGGTAACAACCAGAAGAAAGAGGCGGAATGGTTTGACAAGGATTGCCATCAAAGCAAAAAAGATGCAAAGACAAAGTTGCGGAAATTTAGACGCAAAAGATCAGAACCAAACTGGCAGGATTATTTTGAGAGCAAAACAGTCGTACCAAACTTTAATCAAAGAAAAGAAAAAAGCATTTAAAAAAGCGAAAGCAGATGCCCTCATGAATCATATAGGTAACCCAAAGCTGTTATGGAAAGAAGTCAATTTCGTGTTTGCATCTGAAGCCCAAGGAAGTCTGTAGTGACAAAATCACAAAAGACAAATGGTTTGATCATTTCAGTGAAGTGTTTTAAAGCAAACCAGTGCGCTTCAAATGAATCTAATGTTCATCATTCTATTGATTTGGATACACTACCAGATCAAGCCATTACTGAAAGTGAGGTTCGAAGAGCATTACGACACTTAAAATCTGGCAAAGCTTGTGGCTCAGATAGAATCCTGGAGGAAATGCTGAAGTCAGCAGAAGAGGTAGTATGTGAGTTTCTAACAAGACTATTCAATTCAGTGTTTTTTTTGTCGGGGACTTTTCCAGACATGTGGCGCGAAGCCATCATTGTACCCATTTTTAAGAAAGGTGACCGTGAAAACCCGTCCAACTATAAAGGAATATCACTCCTGAGCTTGATCGAAAATGTCACACATCTGTTTTG
>JADBJO010000112.1:167770-172770 GCA_016801955.1 Conus betulinus
GTGTTTTTTGGGGGGCAAACGCTGCTCAGTGTTGAAATATTCTGTCCTCTTTTCCCAGGAAGAACGAAGTATTGCGCACGACTAATGTTAGGTAAATGGTTCGTTTTGTGTAGTCAAGGATTCAACTTCTGCTTTTTCTTTACCCTGACAGCTCTTTTGCGTAGAAATGTCGTACAAATAGTCTGAATCAACTGAAGTTCAATCTAACACCGAATTCATCCGTGATCCAGACAACAGTACCACACGTTGTAAATGGACATCGCAGTGAGTGTAACAGTAAGATGTTGACGGGCGTAGACTGTGTTAAATACACCAGCGAGAGTAGGGTAGACACTGACAACTGATTTGACCGAGTTTCTTTGTATTAACCCCGGCGGGTCAAGTCTGTTCTGGTGTTACTGGATACTTGTATTTCTAACAAAACACCAGTCTCCACTCTAGCCTTTTTCCTGTGATGCACGCCGAATTTCTAAACGCAGCTCATTTTTTTTCTCTGATACACAACACAGTTCTTAGCAGTATTCTCTCTAACAAACAGCAATAGTTTGTTTTCAAAATTAAATTTTCTCCTCGAATAAACGACAACGCTCTGAATACAGTTCACCTTTTGAAGGCTGAAAAACGAACGTCTTACAAGCTGTTTAAGTGGTTTTTTTTTTTCACCTAATCTGCTTTGACGTACTGTCCACTATCACTTCGCTGATACACGCCTCTGCTCTTCCCACCGTTATCACTGAAGTGATAAAACAGCCACTTTCAGAACACACGCTCTCTTCTCAAGATTTGACAATATCCAACACGCTCCGACACACCATGAGACAGGAGGAAACACCCACACGTTTTACATTGAAGCGACCCGTTCAATATTGCCCAAAGCCAGTGTAAAGTCTCGGACAAAATGCTATCAGCGGAGAGAGCTTTTATTAGCAGGTTGTGTCAGTGGTTTCTAGCCACACAGTGGCGAACAAAGCTGTCAGCTGAACGACTATGAATCTGAGCAGAGCTGGTGGGATCTGCTCTTTACTTAAGCAGATGGAATTTATTTCCTTTCATTTCGCTCCAGGGTGAAAGACAACGTGCGCACTGGCTTCACTGGAATAAAATGACAGTCACGTACGTCAGTCAGTGGCTTTAAATCCGGAGGAGTGTGTGTGTTTCTATAGTGGATCACAAACACGTAGCATGCTAGATAACATTCTGTTTCTAACGCACACGGTGCCTGTTCGAAGATGTTGTGTCTAACAGGTTCAGTTGTAAACACATGTAATTTTACCAGTTGTTTGTCAATGTAAATAATGATAATTATACTGACATGAAGCTAAGTTTGTTTTCCTTCCTTAAGATAATTAGGTTTGCAAGGTTTATAGGCAGCCATGTAAATGGACCGTTTCATTAAGAAGGAATGAGAAGAAGGCTTCGACTTGAACATGCAAAAAACAAATTGTGGTGAAAGACAGCTCTGCTAATCCTTCAGAGGTTATACATTATGAACCCTGAACATCTCTGTCAGCATCTTCAACCACGTGCAGCTCTTGATATTATCAGGAAACATCATTCACGATCTATACAATTATCATCGTCATCTTTGCTCATTTCCACCCTTGCTTGTTTCTAATTCCTCCAACGAGAAGAATTGAGCACTTTTGACTACAAAAATCATCACTTTTTTTTTCACCGAAAAATGTACACCCAACCTTACCTTTCCTTTGAGTGACAAGCGATTTTCAGAAGAGTTTCGCACAACAGCAGCAGGTGGCTGCATCTTCCGACGGCGTTGAAGACCAAAAGGGACAAAGCCAAAAACACACACTGCAACATTCCTTCGCCACGTTTGGCTGAATCCTTCTGCAAGTTACGCTTGACTAAAGTGTTTAGTTTTCCACGCTGCCACACAGATTACGGGTACAAGATTTCGTCAGGTGTACTCTCTGGGGCCGCTGCTCAAATTCCTTTCATGCAGTCATGTTTAAGATTGTCCGCTAGGTGCAAACGTGACTGCTATTGTGAATTCCATTGAGGACGGGGAGCCGTCTGTAAGTTGTAGTCAGTAATTAGCCATCATTAAAGAGCCGACACTTTTTTTTTTCAAATGACATAAAGCCAGTTTTGCTACCAATGGCACGAGAAAGGGCAATAGAAAAAGCCAGCTAGTGTATACCACGCCGTGGCAATATTTCCTCAAAGCACTTGAGAATGAAGTGTGGGAAATCATAATTTTCTGTTAGGCATTCTACATTGCATGTATGCTTCATGCATATCTCGATGTGTGTGTTGTGTGTGTGTGTGTGTGTGTGTGTGTGTGTGTGTGTGTGTGTGTGTGTGTGTGTGTGTGTGTGTGAGTGAGAGAGAGAGAGAGAGAGAGAGAGAGAGAGAGACAGACAGACAGAGAGAGAGAGAGAGAGAGAGAGAGAGAGAGAGAGAGAGAGAGAGAGAGAAAGACAGAGAGAGAGAGAATATGATCGTGAACAAATATTGTCAGATGCCTTCAGTTACGTTTTGCAATTACACTCAGTTTTCCATGCCTGCCCTACGATTTCTGGATGCCATTTCCTTAATGGATGCAGTTAAACTCTACACAGTTTTGGTGAAAATTGAACAGAATAACGAAGAGAAATGTCTTAACAGCGGAATACAAAATATAATACTGTTTCAACAAGTTTCGTGTTACTGGGGAGAAAAATGGTCTGTGAAAACAAACCCGGGACTGTAAAGATTTGGAGCATCCACTTCATATGGGTTTGAGCATCCACTTCATATGAGTTGGAGCATCCACTTCATATGGGTTCGAGCATCCACTTCATATGGGTTGGAGCATCCACTTCATATGGGTTTGAGCATGCACTTCATATGGGTTTGAGCATCCATTACATATGGGTTTTAAGTGATTGATGACAAAGTGCGCTCTCAAAAAATACGTTCTCTAAAGTATTACATATTATATAGAAACCCAACAGTAATACGAGTCACTGGGGCTTTCGTTGGAATAAAAAAAAACATCCATTCATTACAAATAGTTTTAATCAGATTCGTTAGAACAAAAGCCTTTTATTTACGAATACCTTTTAGAGGACGTAAGATTGAAATCCTTAATTTTCGATCGCCTTTTTATGACCAAGCGGTAAGTGGAGACCTGATTGGGTTCAGGGAAGGTTAAAGGCGGCAGAAAGAGAAGGATGACATCCTCCCTCTGTCACACCGTGCCCCAGACAAAGAGAACCTTTGACAGTTTACCGCCCATAGACCGATAGACTATGAGAATTTCAAGCTCCCCCCCCCCCCCTTTTTTTTTTGTCAGAGATCTTGACTAATATATGGATTAAAATCTAACTTTTCCTGGAGTCAGAAATAATCTCCATTGTCAACGGATATCTGTTGTCGGAGATTTAAGACTGAAATCCTTACTTTACGAATTTCTATGAATTTCTTACATGAGAAACTGGAAATAAAATCCTTTATTTGCACAAGTCGGTTACCAGAGGTTTGGAGGTGGTGGCCAAGCTGAAAGGTCTCAATCCATGGCGGCACTCCCTGATTCTCCACCTGCAGACCATGCACCACAGGCACACAGCAGGTGCAGGACGACTCTTGGAGCGCGCGGTACAGGCACCGTCGGATATCCATCCGAACCATTATTGCTGCAGCCGGTTCCGCATGTCTGCCCCGCTATCTAAAAGCCTGATCTGAGGTCCAGAAGGAAAGGCCAGGGGCAGGGGAAGGCAGATTTATGGACACAATACTGCGGGATCACATCAGGGAGTCTGCATATCAGTCGGCTGGAGATTGATGGGCGATCTTGACCTCGGGAGATAAGAATCGGCTGTGATCACATGACCCGATGTGCATGAGAGTGGGGTCTTTTTTTTTTATCTCCCTAACTTTTCATAGGCACCTTCTCTTAGTCAGGATGCCGACACGTTTTTTTTTTTTTTTTCTCCCTGTGACAATGCAGATGGGTGATCTCAGTCTTTTGGAGGGGAAACCCCACAAAGCGTCTGAGACCTTTCCATTGACACGTTTTGGTTTTTCCCTGTCACAAGATGAAACTTCAATTCAGGGAGCATACTCGCATCCGAGTAAAATCCTTGGAACTCACAACTGATTTCTTTACAATTCCGTTTGAGTCATGTTCTGCCAGAACGTAAGCAATGTGTTTGTAGTGAAAACCGCTATGCGTCGCATGCCATAAGATATGTTGAGCTCTTTTTGTATAGCTCCACTTCTTTTCACACTTCGTTCTGAGCAAATCTCTTCCAAAAACATATGTACGAAATAGAATGCTCTTCCTGAGGTTTCTGTCACTACGTTACCTGTTTCACATGGACCTTAAACAATCACAACAGGAATGATCAGACTCAAACCATCTTCTTGTCAACTCCGGCATATATACTTGGTCTGCCAATTGAAGCTTCATCCAATTTTCCTTTCTGAATGAAATAAAAGACGAATTCATTAAAGCTCAGTCTGTTCTAGAGTTAACCTCCAGTCACAAAGGGAACCAGCACACTCTTTGAGTCCCACCCAAGACGTGCAGAATCAGCTTGATCCTCTCGAATTTAATCAGCAAAAGTGACCGCGGCAACACACACTGTCTCTCTGTCTCTCTCTCACACACACACGTCCTAAGCAATAAAGACTTCTGGAACTGTCTGGACTCCAAAGATCACGCTGGAACTTCCTCAGCCTCTCCAGGAAGGGGGGACGGGACAGGACAGGCTGACTGCCTTCAGGAGAGGACGTGGGCGGCAAACAATCTCCCCCACACACCACACATTCTCTCACTGTCTCTCCACTCCCTCTTCGGACGCCAAACGTGGCCGTGGTCAGAAATGAAAACCGGGCCGAGAGAAGGCGAGCAACGACAAACACAAGTTGTGGGGAGGGAAGGAGAAGGGAGAGGCGGAGGATGGTGGGGGGGGGGGGGGGGGGAGGTAGGAAGGAAGGAAGGACGGGCGGAAGGAAGGAAGGAGGGACACAGGGAGGGCGGGTCTGCCGGCAGCCTA
>JADBJO010000112.1:175270-182770 GCA_016801955.1 Conus betulinus
ATGAAGCCAGATATTGATTTTCCTTCCCTTGTTATCAATCAGTAATACTGTTAGAAGGCCTACCCATAAAATCTTTGTCAATACGCATGCGCTTCTGCGCCTGCACGGGAATGTACACACACACACACACACACACACACACACACAGAGGCGCGCGCGCGCGCGCGAAGAGAGAGAGAGAACTTTGCTGACTGCTTCCATTTTGCTGACTGGCAATACTGTTATCTTGCGTGTAGGCGATTATGCATGGAACAGGCTATTGGATTTTTTGGTGTGTTTTGTTTGGTAAGGTCGTGTCTGTCTGTCTGTCTGTCTGTGGGCAAGGTCACTCAAAACTGTGCCGACAAATCTTCACTAAAGTGCACAGGATTATTCATCGGGTCGATACCCACGAAGCGTTTCATTCCTTATACTCTTTCTCCGTTTCTTGGCTTTGGTTCCGAAATCCGCCATTGGCGCCACCATTAAGGTAGCCAAAATCCGTTTTCGGTGAGGATGATCTCCGAACACAACAGTAATGTACGTATGTAGCCTTTTTTATGCATGCATTCAGTCCTGGAGACATATCGGTTCAAAGCTTTATGTGAGGAATTCGGGGAGGCGTTTGGATGATTTTTTTTTATTTAACGTGTGCTAACGAGCTCAAGATATTAAAAGAAATAAAAAGGGAAAAACGCTCAGGAAAAGTTAATGATAACATACTACATGCACCTAATATGCAGTCGTGTAACATAAACTCCGAGATGAGGCTAAGGGACAAGGTAAAGGCTTAAGGACGAGGGAGCGAGGGAATAAGTGGCGAGGGTCTGTGGGGCAGGAGGGAAGGGGTGGGGGGATATTAACATTGAACACACACAACAAAAACTATACTAATCAGTCAGCAAATAGCAAATACATTTATGACTTTGCTTTGCAAAATGTCTTCGACCAATGAAGTACAGTCTGCGTCAACTTGGAGATTTTTTTTTGTAGAAAGAAATGTCGATTAGCGGACACTCAAAAAAAAAGAAAGTTAAGATGTATCAAGATAATTTGACTGAAGGAGCATGATATATCTTTGAATATTATGTCTTCCTTGCATCAGGTCTCATTCGATAGATCAAACTTGAACCTTGAGTGCATATTGTACTGTTTCAGTTATTTCTATAAGTAGTGTGTCGTTTATACACAGGCCACACCTTTTACACCCAGTCTTATCTTTTGAAAATGTGAAGAAGCTCCGTGACGCATTTCATGTCATGTACCACTAACAGTGAAACATATTCTTTTACAGCGCTGGGACTTGCACGATGTGAAACACAAACACTTTACAACAGACTCCATGAAAACCTTGTTCAGAGATGCCCCACATGATGCGATCCTTGAATTTCTGAAAGAGATCAACACTTTTTATCTGATGTAAGATTTTACGAACGAAATATTCATAACGAAGTTTCTGGAGTTGTTTCTAGAAGCTGTGTTTTGACGTGCTGTGTGGATGAGTATTTTGTTTCTGTCTAGTGACTTGAGAGTTGGCGTCAAGGCGGTGGCAGCCCTGATATAACCATTTGCGGTCGGCTGGGCTGTAAGCGATATTCTCTCTCTCTCTCTCTCTCTCTCTCTCTCTCTCTCTCTCTCTCTCTCTCTCTCTCTCTCTCTCTCTCTCTCTTCCGATCGGCACGTTTCATGGCAAGACAGTGGGATTGTCAATGTGGTCGAAAAACATGACTTTGGGTCATCATCTGAAGACAAAGTTTTCTTATCCGGGACTCTCAGGAAGAAAACGATGCCCTATGCGCTAAAACAAACAAGGTTCCCATTTGCACGATCTGCATACACGCGAGGGCTTAGAGTGTTACGTCCCTTGATGTAAGAGCGGGGAAAACCCATTTGCTAGCGCGACACACTGTGCTGCCGATACGCAACCAAAAGTCTGTTGCGTAGCAGTTGAGTACACATTTTTGTTTAATCCAACAAGCTGTTGTCGGTACATTTCATGATAATTCTACCTATCTATTTATTCATCTACATACTCTCTCTCTCCTCTCTCCCTCCCCCCCCCCCCTCTCTCTCTCTCTCTCTCTCTCTCTCTCTATATATATATATATATATGTCTCTCTGTCTGTCTGCCTATCTGTCTGTCTGTCCATCTGTCTGTCTATCTCTCTATCTGTCTCAATAAGTAGAGTTTCACACACACACACACACACACACACACACACACACACACACACACACACACACACACACACACACACACACACTCACACACACACACACACACACACACACACACACACACACTGACTGACTGACTGACTGACTGACTGAAACCATTTACTGTCAGATTAACATAGTGTTGTACTGTCAGTACACACACACACACACACACACACACACACACACACACACACACACACACACACACACACACACAAGCGCGAGCTCGAGCGCGAGCGCGCGCTTTTGCGTATGGAGACAAAGGAAAGATGGAAAACAATAGGGTATAATGTCAACAAAGTCATCGTAATCACAAAAAGCCGTAAGAAGCTGTGTTTTGTTTTTTAATTACAGCGCCTAATAAGGGGGCTCATACCTTGTTTAGTAAGCCCACGACTTAAACAACTAAATCTGCGTCATTTTTCTTTCAAATAGTACACACAAACGCACACAAACCCCAACCACGTGCGCGCGTTAGCACAAACACACGCATGCGTTCACACACATACATATATGGTGTGTGTGTGTGTGTGTGTGTGTGTGTGTGTGTGTGTGCGCGCGCGCGCGCGCGCGTGCGTAAGTGCATGTGCGTGCATGCGTCTGTGCGTGTGTGCTGTGTGTGTGTGGGGGGGGGGGGGGGGGGGGAGGGGGTGCGTGAGGGGGGTGGGTGGGTGTGGGTGCGTGCGTTATTTAAGCATTGTAGGTCGAAAAAAAACAAGCAAAGATAGAATGCACAGAACTGACATACGGCTATCCTCTTTCCCCTGCTGTGTGTACCATCAGTAGTAACCGAAAAAAGAAAAAAAAGGAAATGCAGAGAAGGAGAATGGACATGGAAGGACGAGAACAAAGGAAGGGGCTGGGGTGGTGGAAGGACAGGATAAAGGGGGGGGGGGGGGGGGGGGGGGGGGGGAGAGTAAAATGGAGGAGAGGGAAAGAGGTGTCAGCCGGAGTGCATACAGACGCTACATCCTTTCACTGAATTCACTCTCGTATGGTCCCCCCGTGTCCTGGGTTAGTTTCTTGATTGATGACATTCTGCTTTTATTGTCCTTCCCCACCAAAAAAAAAATGTAGCACGGCAGACGAGAGATAGCGATCCCAGGAGGATGGGGAGGTGAGGAGACCTAGCTCACACCACACAGATACCACAGCAACGCTACGACGTCGAGATGTACCCCCAAAATGGCACTGCTTTCTGTTGGGGGACAGTAGGTTTCGGACTTAACTCGTGTCCGTGAAACTCGGAGCTCTTACCACTAAGCCCACCCTATGTATGAAAGGGAAACATATATTTCACCTGAATTTGGCCCGTTCTCTCTTAACTCCGTTCCAGTTGCTTTTTCCTGCAACACGAGCGTCGCAAATCCCCATCCCCATCCCCCCCCCCCCCCCCCCCCCCCCCCCCCCCCCCCACCACGTCCCTCATCCCATATGGCTCTTTTTCTGTCCAGCCCGAAGGTTGAATTACTGATGTATTGGTCATTTAGAAGAGTTTATTGTGGACTCTGGTGTGCTGTCGCTAATACGTTCTGTCGCAAACGGGGAGCAGTCTGAAATGCACATGTAGAAATATGTCTCGACAGAACGTTTCATTTGTAGATTTCTGTTCATTTCGCTCCCAGTCATCGCTCGTTTTCGTCGATTTTCATACAGAAAAAGACATGTTGGTCTCTAAAAAAAAAATAATTCTATTTAGTCTGACGTCAGTTTGTGCAATACAACCTTTTGTGTGCACTGCTGAAAGTGGTACAAGTAACCAACACCACCGAGTTTAGTTTCGTTTTGTGTCAAAAGAAAAACGTCTACTTCACTGGTCACATGACGAAGGCATTAAACCTCGCACATAGTACGTTAGTTCATTGTGTAGCTTACAGATCCCTCCTACATCCCCTATCGTACGCTCCTCCCCACACTTCACTCCTATCCCCAACCATTCCCCACCCTCCTTTCATTGATGTATGCTCGCGTATCGACAATTCGATCCGTTCTCAGCTGCACTGTCGAGCACTGTTATCATAACCGATCTCTCCTGGGGAAATTCGGTTGGTTCTCCCTCTCTGGGGAAGGATCGCTTTTGCCATACATACTTAATACAGCACGGCCAACATTATTCTTGTTTCTGCATATGCTTTTATTTATCTAATGAATGGGAATTTCCACTGACATCCCCCCCCCTCCCCCTATGTTGCCATGGAAGAGTTCCTTTACGTACGCTAAGTTCATGCTGCTTATGGCAGCGTCAGTTTCTGGTCATCAAGAAGGAAGCGTCCCTGCGTGCAGACTATCCATATATACTACAGCCCTGAGACCCGCAATGCCCATGAACCACAAATAGATAAATACATATATAAATAAATGATAAGGAGAGAGCTGCAGAGAGCGGTCCATGGACCTACTTAGCAGACGCTAGACAGACGAGTCACCCAACACTTCTGTATCCAGGCCCGAGGAATAGAGGTCTGTTGTGCTGTCGGAAGCAGGCAATTTGAATAAATCTGCCTTCAAGAGGGATTACGATGGTTCTCTCAGACAGCTAGTGAAGGGTTTTCATATTTATGGTATATTTTCTTAATTTGATGTTCCCATTTTTCCTCCATCCTCAACCCCCCCCCCCCCCCCCCTTTTTTTTTTTTTTTTTTTTTGGTAGTTCAAATCTTTGCTAAGTCATTACTATAATGATGGAAGAATTGTTAGCCTGCACTTGTCTTCCCCCACTACTTAATTGTTCGGCGTTATCGGAAAGACTGGCAGTCAATCGTAGGTTAAGCTTTAGTGGAGAGCATGCAAGAAGAAGAAAGCAAACAGCCAAAACTATAAAATCCTAAAACTTCTGCCAGATATGAAACTTGGACGAGAGATTCTCTCCCTTACTTCGCTGTCTATTTGGGTATTTTTCCCCCACTGTTAGCAGCATTTCTTTGTCAGTAGCCCTATAAAACAGCGAGAGAGACTTGGAAGACACGGCAGACATACAGACCCAGCTACAGTAACTAGAATTAGGCACGAAACCGATGCTGAACTGGTTTCAAAAGTATTTTCAAAGTTTTTAGCGCCGCTTTTTTATGTTTGATATGCAATGTTTCTTTGAATGAATGAAATGGAACAAAATGAGCTGTAGTTTTCACATTTAAAATGTCAGTTGATCACATGCTTGCGCACGCTTAAAAAATGACAAATTTTTCTTTTTTTTTTTTTTTTCGTCGGGTGATCGGTTTCCTTCCGCTGAGCACGGAAGTCGTGGCAAAACCTCAATATTCAACACTCGCAGAGCAAATGGCCCAAATAAGTGATCTGTTTCATCAAAGCCTTCAGGAAGCAGATTTTACTTGGATTTTGTCCTGCCCAGTTAGCAGCAGGACCCTGAAAGTGCCACAACACACTGTACTATTTGGTCGTTTTTGATGGCCGTTATTCGTTGGTCAGAAACTCGTGGACTGTGTCTGCAAAGTCACATGGACAACAACAACAACAACAACAACAACACAGAAGAAGCAGAAGAAGAAAAAGAAGAAGGAATCCAGGAGAAAAAATTGAAACATGGCATCAGATTATCTTCTCTCTTATCTCCTGCGTCGGAATAATTCCCCCTTCCTGTCTCCCTCCGAAATCCCCAACCCAAACTAACTCCCAGTTCCCAACATCCTACCATCTATTCGAGAATGTACAAATTCCAACTTAACGGCCTATCAGTCAGAGACCATTACTGTTTTTTTGATGCAGGACGGGAGAAGGGCGATGGGAAGAGGGGTGGGGGTGGGGGGTATCGACAATGTTCCTTCCAGACCTCATGCTCTTGAAGACGACATCTAACATGTTTCTGTCGATGATGGTGTGAATTTCAAACGGGAGAAGAAAGCTGAATTCGAAACGAAATCCGTTTCAACTTTGTTTATCATCTCTGTCACGTTTGTCTACAAATATCAACATGCATAACAGACAACGTGACTCACTAAATTCTGTGAGATTCCATGTGATTGTCACAAATAGCAGTAAGCAATCCACCTGGCTCTTTTCCCACCTCAAACTTCCCCAACAACCGGTCTCCCCACCCCCACACCACCCCGGGCACTCCACCACCTCCCACTCCCCAACACGCACTTCAAAAATCCGTGGGAGTTGATTGAAAAGTCGCCTCACGGCTAAGTGCGTGCTGCACGCGGAATTTCGGTTTATGGTCTGATCCAGAAGACTGGTGCTCATACCATTAATTAATCAAGGTTAGTGGAGAAGGAGAGGAAAATCAACCCAGCGCTGAGCTAGAGCCAAAGCACGAGCTTGGGATTTTCTGTCTTTCATCCTTTCTCGCTGTTTGTTCGGTCAAGACCATGGATAGACCCTATATACCACCATCACCTGCTCCGCCCCCCTCCCTTCCGCCCTCCTTTCCTCCTCTCTCTCTCTCTCTCTCTCTCTCTCTCTCTCTCTCTCTCTCTCTCTCTCTCTCTCAGTTAAACCCTGTTTCTTTTGGTTGTAGAGTGCAATGTCGTTTAGTGGCGGCTTACATCCTAAATCACCATTCTCCTCACCGATGCAATGTATGAGTACAGAACCACGGACTCCGCACTAACGGCAATCAGAAAGAGATGGAACGCTTCTACTTTGCGCAGCCTGTAATTTATCCCTCGCCATTTGACGGCAGGAGAGGATTCAGAAAACCAGGAAGTAAATGTCGAAACCAAGACAGCAAGCTTCGAAACCATGATTCCGCAAGCCCGGCTTCCTTGGACGGGCAGTGTTGTACTACGCTAAGATACCAAGACAGCTGCTGTGTGGTGAATTGCCACAGACGGAAAAGACACTAGAGTAAGCCTGACTAGTGCTCTAAAGATCTCGTCCAATGGCCTTCAAAGGCCAACATCGAGGAATCGCCCCCCCCCCCCCCCCCAACCCCCTTCTCACTATTGAGCAAGAGCAGTGCTCTTAAGATCACCCTGACTGGCAGGCCTTTAACCAAAAAGGCACATGACCATTTTTGCGGCGGTCTGCTTGGCTTGTGAATAGATCGTTGTTAACTTCATCTCAGGGTTCACGGGTTCCATTCCCGATTCAGACAGACGGATCGAAGAAACCTTTCTCTTTGAGTCGACTTCGGGCAGATTCTACCCCTTACCCGAGTCATTGGCATGAACTTTTTAAACCAAACTACCGCGTGTAAACGTATGCGTGTAAAAACCTAGATGGGCACGCGGGATAGAGTAGATGTATGTTAAGATAGAGCGGATCCTGCATCAGTCCTTAGATCCGGATCCGGACAACAGATCCCCTTCATAATTTCTCTCTCTCTCTCTCTCTCTCTCT
>JADBJO010000112.1:187770-195270 GCA_016801955.1 Conus betulinus
GTGTGTGTGTGTGTGTGTGTGTGTGTGTGATGAACTTTAATCCTAGAATTTTATGCCAAGAAAAGGATGGATGCACGCTTATACAGAGGCGCGCACACACACAAACACACGTTCACACACACACACACACACACACACACACACACACACACACACACACACACACACACACACACACACACACAATCTCACATCTCGCAAAATACTGCAAAGTGTGGATTAAAAGAAATCATTATGTACAGTGGACGAAGCAAATGACGGAAGCATCATCAAAGGCACAGATTGAATAACCCTTTTTTTGTCACGATGACAATCACAAAATATATCAATACATTACAAATTGGTATTATGATTGGAAACACACACGTTATTTGGCCAGAGAAATCTGGGTAAATCAGAAACGGGTGCATTAAATAAGATAAATGCCATATGCTACTCCAAGCGAGCATGAAACGAATATTTAGATCATGCCTATGTGGTGATCGAGAGGAGAGATCACTCCAGGAGAGGGGGGGGGGGGGTGGGGGTGGGGGGGGGGGGGGGGTTTGTCTGGCTGGAAATGGGTCACTTCCACTCACTGGAAGTACTAGGACACTTTCATTCTCTTTTTGAAAGACTTAGGAAAGAACCCACAGACACCCATACCCTCCAGTCTACACTGCACCCCACCCCCTTCTCTGCCTTCCCCTACCTCTCCTTCCGCCCTCTCCTTCCGCTTTTCATCGCATCATCTCTTTCTCTCTTCTTGTGGTCTGGCATTCAGGCAAATCAAATGGACTCTTTCATTTCTTTGTGGTCCCTCTTTCGCCTACATTGACCATTCTGTCTAAGCACGCTCCTGGTCCTTGTGCTCAAATCCCAGTGCTCCTGCGGGGGATGCCGTGGACTGTTTCAGAATAATTGTATCCACGTCTTCTGGGAAAGTGTGTGCCAGTGATGCCCTCACATCTGTCACTTTCTATGGCTCTGCCTCTAAAATCTACTTTACAGTAACATTTTTCATTTCCTTTTTTTCTTCCTTCCTTTCCTCCTTCCTCCTTGTCCTTTCGTTCTTCTGTGTGTCCCTTTTGCCCTTCTTTGTTTCTATATCCTTTATTTCTTCCCTCCTTTCCGTCTTCGTTCCTTCCATTCTTTCTTTCGTTCCCCTTTGTTGTTTATTTTTCTCCTTGTGACCCATTGTTCCATAACATTTTAAAATCCATGTTGACATGCAGGTGATAAATAAAATGCCATGACTGGTAGCCTCAGCAGGACCTATTTTCATGCATTTCAAAAAGGTCACTTCTTTAACTGTCACGTTTTTAACTGATGCAAATCTGGTAGATTATTCTAGTTGTTGTTTGCTTCATTTTGTAAGGCCAAGACGTTTTAATTTTGAGTGGAGACAGCATATCTGAAACGGACATGGAAATCAAATTTCCATATCAGCTTAGAAAATCAGGATGAAGACGTAATGAAATACCCCTTTAGCAGAAGCTTAACAATCTGGATGCTGCACAAGAGAAAACAGAACTTTTGAAAGCCTGTATACATTTTTGTCACATCTTGCTTGCACTACAGGTATTGATATTGAAGAAAACTTCGATCCATAGCGATGCTGATCTTATCAGTCCCTTACAAGCTCTATTTTCGCACCATATATATATGCACAAAAGAAATAGAAGTCATTGGTGTGAGAAAAGTATGATGAATAAGAAACTGGTATGAAAAAAAGAAATAAACATCATATGCCAATCAAAGCAATCTGGTAATGAATATTTGGAAGATCTCTGGGCTAAAATACGTGCGAGAGCTAAGGGAGATGTTTGCATTTTTTTTTCTTGTTATCTGATTATAAGATGCAAAGTTTTTGATGCTGATGTGTTTATGTAAATCCAGCGACAAGGCCATGGAACTTTTAACACTGAATGGAGTGAATATTAATCATTCAGAATTGAGTTCACACCACCTTTCATTTATTTTCTGTGTCGCTCTTTTTGTTCATGGATTTGAAAATCTTGATTTCGTCATGTGAGGTTGATTACCCTTTATGAAGTAACGGCTTCCTGCACGACTGTCATGTTTTACACACATCGAGAGGTCGATAGCTTGGCCATCATGTCATTAACTGATTACGTGTTGTAGATAAACGTCTCTAGGTTTGGTTTTCTCTGTTCAGGACCAGGCTTTTTCCTCTCTGAGCGGGGATAGCATCAAAAGACTCCGGCGTGGTGAGTGGGAATCAGATCTCCATAGCAGCACAGAAAATCAGAATGAAGACGTGATCAACAGAACATCCATCAGACAGATGCCCTGCACAACACTTTTGCGCAAGCGCAGACAGCAATGTCTGGAACCAGTATACAGTGTTAGCGGTCATTTCTTGGGTATGCATCCCGCAATGGCATTGAAGCAAACTTCCACCCACGGTTACACTTACTATTCACTTTCAGGTTTTACTTTCGCACCAGAAATGAACACGAGAGGAATCACATTGCTCCTTTTACCTCGAGAATCAATCAGCTTTTCTTCTCAGGCGTCCGGACCAAGACCACTTCATGTCGACATCAAAGAGAATCGTTACTGATCTTATGCGAATAATCGATGTCAGCATGTGGAATGAATTCTGCAGCAGTTTTGTCTGCCTATAGGAAGAAAGTAGTGTTCAGATAGTCAGAGCAGTAGTCACAGAGAGCGGAAAGAAAATGAGAACAAGTTCTGTCCCTGAATAGCGAAGCGGATGGGGTTAGAAGTTTCCATTTCAGTTTCATTAAGAAAGTGTCACTGCGTGTGGATCAGTCCAAATGCGCTGTTTTACACGCACAGTCCTGAGTCCAAACTTATGCACTTAACAACCCCAATGCACACACACACACACACAACACACACACACACACACACACACACACACACACACACACACACACACACACACACACTCACTCACTCACCAACTTCTCGCCAAATGTATCAAAGTAAAACTACAAAGAACATCATTTACAGATGACAAAGCAGATCAAAGGAGCCTCACCAATGCTCCACATCCAAAATGATTATTTGGTTCCACAACGACAATTACCAGAGCACACCAACACATCATCAATTTGCATTACGACTGGAATCAAAGACGGTATGCGGCCAGTGAAACCTGTATGAATCAGAAATGAATGCATCAGAGAAGACAAACGTCCTTAAGCTAGCTAAAGCGAGCTGTCAACAAATAGTTGAATGTCTGTACAAACCACATTTGAGAGGAAAGGTAGAAAGCTGTAGCAAAAGGTGGATGCTGGTCCCGCTCGAAATAGGTCACTTCGACCCGCACAAAACAGTGATGCCATTTCAATCTCTGAGGGACATGAAAATAACCAATAAACAGACGCCCATACACCACCAACCCACCCCATTCCGTTCTTTGCCCTCACCACCTTCCCGTTTCCGCCCTCTCGACCTCCTTTCATGACGTCACCTCTCTTCTTGTAGCCTGGCGTTCAGGCCACTCAAACGCACTCTTTTATTTCTTTATGGTCCTTCTTTCGGATACATTTGACCATCTTGTGTAAGAAAGTTCTTGGTCCCTGTGCTCAAAATCTTCTGTGCTTCTGTGAAGAATGTCACCGGCTGTTTTGGATCCACGCCTTTGAGAAACTGTGCCAGTAGTTTCATTTCATCTGTCGTTCTCTTTGGCTCTGTCTTAAAATCTACTTTACAATGACACCGTTATTTTTTCCCCCTTTCATCGTTTGTTTTTTGTTTGTTTATTTGTTTGTTTGTTTTTACTATCTTTCATTCCTGTCCTTTTTTTTCTTTTTTGTCTTCTTCCCACGTTCCCTTTGACCTGCCTATGTTCTAATTCTAGTATACCTTTTGCCTTCTTACAAGCAAAACAGTCTAGGTGTTGGTTTGTTTCTTTGTTTGCTTGTTGTTGCTGATGCAATTTGGCGCCTAAGTACTGAAACCATTAACACTATACAGAGTGAACATTAATTTTGCAGCACTATCCAGCATGGCCTTTTTGTTTATTTTCCTTTTCTTGCCATCATTCTCTTTTATGAGATTTCATAACATTATTAATCCGTAGGTCATGAAATCAGCGGAATAGCTGGTACTCTTCGCGCGACCTCGCTTCATGTAACTAAAAAAAGTCCATAGGTTAGCTTTAACGTCGTTTACTGATCCAAATTTCGTAGATAAATGCTTTGCTCTTTGTTTTTCTTTTCAAGACAATACTTGTTTTCAGATTTGGGACAGCAGTGAAAGACTCCTGTGTGGTGGACGGGGATCAAAGCTCCATATCAGCGAAAAAAAAATCAGAATGAATACAAAATCAATAAAAACATCTCTCTAGCACATGGCCAGCCAAAAGGCTGTTACGAAAGAGCAAACAGCTATTTCTAAAGCCTGTATACACTGAGGGTTTTTCATGGGCACGCATCCCATGCAGGTATTGAAGCAAACTTCGATCCATGGTTACACTTACTATTCACACACAAGTTCTGTTTTCGCACTATAAATGAACACTAAAGTAATCACAGTGCTGAACTTTTCCTAGAAATCTATCAGCTTTTCCTCTTGGGTACGGACCGGGGCCACTTCACGTCTACATCAAAGAGAATGACTACTGATCTCATGAAAATAATCGATGTCGGCTTTGGAAATGAGATCCGCGGCAGCTTTGTCAGCCTATGTGAAGAGGGTAGTGTTTAGAATTTCAGAACAGTACTCATAGAGATAGAAAAAAATAGGACCAGAAAACTAGTTCTGTCCCTGAGTAGCAAACCAGAGAAAGCCAGTCTCCATATTAGCATCAAAATCAGAACAGAGACAGATGAATATGACATCGCTTCAGCAGAAGCCCAGCGAGAAGGCTGTTGCGCAAGAACAGTCATCATTTCTAAAGCCTGTATATAGTGTTCGGCACACGCATTCCATATCAACATTGAAAGAAAACTTCGATCCATAGCCATGCCCATCAGTCACTCCCAAGGCGGCCTCCTTTCGCATTGTTAATGAACACAGGGGGGAATAGAAAATTAATCGTCAGTGTGAATGAAATAGGGTAAATGGGAAACCGGTATATGAGATGGAATAAAGTTATGTGGCAGTCAAAGCGAGCTGCTAGGAAATATTTGGAAGATCTGTGGGCTAAAACACATTTGACAGCCGAGGCAGATCAAGGAAATAGTGGACGAGTGTGTGTGTGTGTGTGTGTGTGTGTGGGGGGGGGGGGGGGGGGGTTGCTCTGAATAGAAATAGTTCAGTTCGACTCTCCCTTTCAGTAGACATACCATTTCAGCTTCTGAGGAAAATTGGAAATAACCTACAGCCCTGACCTTCAGTCTCCCTCCTCCCTGTCTCAACCAGCCTTTCGTTTGCACCCGCCCCTCCCTATCTCTCACCACCCTCCCCTCTCTCTTTTTTGCATCGCCGCTCTTGTCGCTGCCTGACGTTCCGCTAAATAAAATGGACTCCTTCATTTCTTTGTGGTCCCTCTCTCACCATTCTGTCCAGTCACGTTCTTTTTCTTTGGACTCCTATCTGATTGTCCCTATGAGGGATGTCGTGGGCTGTAGCAGTAAAAACTGTATCCAGCTCTTCTGGAAATTCTTTGCGTATAATTCACTTTCTTTTCTAATATTTTTTTTTTTTTGCAAGAAAAAAAAATTCTTTACTGTCGTACTTCTTTTTTCTTTGCCCTTCTAACATTTTAACCTATTCTTGTCTCTTGTTTATGTTTTTGTTATCAAATCATGCAAGGCTTTCGTTTGTATTGTGTTGATGTTGTTGTTGTTGTTGTTGTAATCTGGCAACAAGGTAATGAAGCCGTTAGCACTATATGGAGTGAACACTAATCGTGCAGAATTTATGTCATATGGCCTTTTCCATTTACTTTCTATGCCACTATGCCACTATTGTTTTTTTCACATATTAAAAAAATCTCGATTTTGTGATCTAAGGATAATCAATGACGTGAATTGAGCCGGCTGCTTCCCGTATGACGGTCATGTTAAAGTTCCTGCAAGACATCATTACCTTAGCTTTCATGGCATTAACTGATCATTTTTGGCTGATAAATGTCTTTCTTTCTCTGCTTCGCGTTTAAGAACAAGACCTTTTTTTCCCTTTCTGTGGAGATAGCAGTGAAAGACCCCTGAGTGGTGGACGGGGATCAAATTTCCATATCAGCGAAAAAAAAATCAGAATGAAGACAAAATCAATAAAACATCTCTCTAGCACATGCCCAGCCAGAAGGCTGTTGCGCAAGAGCAGACAGCAATTTCCAAAGCCTGTATACACTGTTTGCGGTTATTTCTTGGCCCTTCATCTCATACTGGCATTGAAGGAAACTTCGATCGGTGGTTACACTCACTATTCACTCATAAGTTTGCTGTTGCACCACACGAACACAAGAGGAAGCACAGTGCTGGTCTTTTTTTCCCATCGGAAATCAATCAGCTTTTTTCTTTCTGGGTGTTCGGACCAGGACCACTTCATGTCCACATCAGAAAGAATCGTTATTGATCTCATGGGAAGCAAAAAAGAATCGTTATTGATCTCACGGGAAGCAAAAAGAATCGTTATTGATCTCATGAGAGGACTCGATGTCAGCAGTGGTGATGAATTCCGTTGCAGTTTTCTTTTGCCTATGTGAAAGAGAGAGTTGTGATAAAATATTCAGCAGAATGTTGCTTATAGCCCAGCTGACCGCAAAGGGCCATATCAGGGCTGTCACCGCGGTGAAGTCTACTAAAAAAAAAGAAGTCATTATTAAAGAAAAGGAAAAAAAAAACTCATTCACATTACTCTTTAAAACACACCTTTTTAAAAAAATGCTAGTCCATTTCAGAGATTTACAGATTACATCAGGTCGAACATCTCTGAACAAGGTTAAGATGACAAAACTAGTCTTGTCCCTGAAGAGCGAACCAGAGGAAGCTAGGCGTTTCAGTTTCCGTTTCATCAAGAAAGAGTCTGTGCAGGTGGGTGTGTTCATGGGCGCTTCATCACATGCGCTAAGCCTGGAGTCCACGCTTGCACATGACAACTCAACACACACACACACACACACACACACACACACACACTAAGGCACACACACAGGAACACACACACACACACACACACACACACACACACACACACACACACACACACACACACACACACACACACACACACTAAGGCACACACACAGGCACACACACACACACACACACACACACACACACACACACACACACACACACACACACACACACACACACACACACATTCGGTTATTATACATAGTAATAATTGAAATAAACATTTGCTCTGGACTGCGTTATTAACTTGACTGTCCAAACACGCTAGAAAACAAAAACGAACAAAAAACAACTCATGTAAGTATTTACAGCACATTTGAATCGCAGCAACAAGAACGCAAACAACAAAAACACACACACGAAAAAAGAAATTAATGCAAATTACTCTAAATGAACAGACCCACATATGCCACATCCAGGAAAAAAACACACCGACATA
>JADBJO010000112.1:200270-205270 GCA_016801955.1 Conus betulinus
ATCATGTTTCTAAAACTTGATCTGTCTGAAGAATGTTAAAAGTGAGCTGGGTTAGTAAGCGTGGTCTGTTCAGATTTCGTTGGCTGAAAATGACGACTTTGTGTCAGCAGATGACCAGCTCACAGGCAGGTAAAACTTGATTCCCACCCTTACCACACGCTTTTCCTGCTCACCCTCTCTTGCGACTCCCCATTATTCAGTAAGACTCTGGTTCCCCATGATTTCATTTCTGTTGTGAATCTTCCACATACGTCTGTTTGTTTGTTTGTCTTTTTCATTCAACCACTCCACTTTTTTTCGGCAGTTCGCAGACGAGGATTCAAGCAGGGTGATGTCCACGTCTGCTCTAGGCACGCTCTTGACTGACGAGGCTCTGGGCATTCCCTTGTCTGACGAGGCTCTAGGCACGCTCTTGACTGACGAGGCTCTAGGCACTCCCTTGTCTGACGAGGCTCTAGGCACTCCCTTGCCTGACGAGGCTCTAGGCACGCTCTTGACTGACGAGGCTCTAGGCATTCCCTTGACTGGCGAGGCTCTAGGCACTCCCTTGCCTGACGAGGCTCTAGGCACTCCCTTGACTGACGAGGCTCTAGGCACGCTCTTGACTGACGAGGCTCTAGGCACTCCCTTGCCTGACGAGGCTCTAGGCACTCCCTTGACTGACGAGGCTCTAGGCACTCCCTTGTCTGACGAGGCTCTAGGCACTCCCTTGCCTGACGAGGCTCTAGGCACGCTCTTGACTGACGAGGCTCTAGGCACGCCCTTGCCTGACGAGGCTCTAGGCACGCTCTTGACTGACGAGGCTCTAGGCACTCCCTTGCCTGACTGAGGGCTCTAGGCACTCCCTTGCCTGACGAGGCTCTAGGCACGCTCTTGACTGACGAGGCTCTAGGCACTCCCTCTAGGCTCTCACTCCTTGCCTGACGAGGCTCTAGGCATTCCCTTGACTGACGAGGCTCTAGGCATTCCCTTGACTGGCGAGGCTCTAGGCACGCTCTTGACTGACGAGGCTCTAGGCACGCTCTTGACTGACGAGGCTCTAGGCACGCTCTTGACTGACGAGGCTCTAGGCATTCCCTTGACTGACGAGGCTCTAGGCATTCCCTTGACTGGCGAGGCTCTAGGCATTCCTTGACTGACGAGGCTCTAGGCATTCCCTTGACTGACGAGGCTCTAGGCATTCCCTTGACTGACGAGGCTCTAGGCACGCTCTTGACTGACGAGGCTCTAGGCACGCTCTTGACTGACGAGGCTCTAGGCACTCCCTTGACTGGCGAGACTCTAGGCATTCCCTTGACTGACGAGGCTCTAGGCATTCCCTTGACTGACGAGACTCTAGGCATTCCCTTGACTGACGAGGCTCTAGGCATTCCCTTGACTGACGAGGCTCTAGGCACGCTCTTGACTGGCGAGGCTCTAGGCATTCCCTTGACTGACGAGGCTCTAGGGCACGCTCTTGACTGACGAGGCTCTAGGCACTCCCTTGACTGAC
Source organism: Conus betulinus (assembly GCA_016801955.1). Taxonomy (NCBI): domain Eukaryota; kingdom Metazoa; phylum Mollusca; class Gastropoda; order Neogastropoda; family Conidae; genus Conus; species Conus betulinus. Next base: position 201,763 of record JADBJO010000112.1, read on the forward strand.
GAGGCTCTAGGCATTCCCTTGACTGACGAGGCTCTAGGCACGCTCTTGACTGACGAGGCTCTAGGCACGCTCTTGACTGACGAGGCTCTAGGCACGCTCTTGACTGACGAGGCTCTAGGCACGCTCTTGACTGACGAGGCTCTAGGCACTCCCTTGCCTGACGAGGCTCTAGGCACTCCCTTGCCTGACGAGGCTCTAGGCACTCCCTTGACTGACGAGGCTCTAGGCACGCTCTTGACTGACGAGGCTCTAGGCAGGCTCTTGACTGACGAGGCTCTAGGCACGCTCTTGACTGGCGAGGCTCTAGGCACGCTCTTGACTGACGAGGCTCTAGGCACGCTCTTGACTGACGAGGGCTCTAGGCACGCTCTTGACTGGCGAGGCTCTAGGCACGCTCTTGACTGACGAGGCTCTAGGCACGCTCTTGACTGACGAGGCTCTAGGCACGCTCTTGACTGACGAGGCTCTAGGCACGCTCTTGACTGGCGAGGCTCTAGGCACGCTCTTGACTGGCGAGGCTCTAGGCATTGACCCTTGACTGACGAGGCTCTAGGCATTCCCTTGACTGACGAGGCTCTAGGCACGCCCTTGACTGGCGAGGCTCTAGGGCACGCTCTTGACTGGCGAGGCTCTAGGCATTCCCTTGACTGACGAGGCTCTAGGCACGCTCTTGACTGGCGAGGCTCTAGGCACGCTCTTGACTGACGAGGCTCTAGGCATTCCCTTGACTGACGAGGCTCTAGGCATTCCCTTGACTGACGAGGCTCTAGGCATTCCCTTGCCTGACGAGGCTCTAGGCACTCCCTTGACTGACGAGGCTCTAGGCATTCCCTTGACTGACGAGGCTCTAGGCATTCCCTTGACTGACGAGGCTCTAGGCATTCCTTGACTGGCGAGGCTCTAGGCATTCCCTTGACTGACGAGGCTCTAGGCATTCCCTTGACTGACGAGGCTCTAGGCACGCTCTTGACTGACGAGGCTCTAGGCACGCTCTTGACTGACGAGGCTCTAGGCACGCTCTCTTGACTGACGAGGCTCTAGGCACGCTCTTGACTGACGAGGCTCTAGGCACGCTCTTGACTGCGAGGCTCTAGGCACGCTCTTGACTGGCGAGGCTCTAGGCACGCTCTTGACTGACGAGGCTCTAGGCACGCTCTTGACTGACGAGGCTCTAGGCACTCCCTTGACTGACGAGGCTCTAGGCACGCTCTTGACTGACGAGGCTCTAGGCACGCTCTTGACTGACGAGGCTCTAGGCACTCCCTTGCCTGACGAGGCTCTAGGCACGCTCTTGCCTGACGAGGCTCTAGGCACGCTCTTGCCTGACGAGGCTCTAGGCACGCTCTTGACTGACGAGGCTCTAGGCTCCCTTGCCTGACGAGGCTCTAGGCGCGCTCTTGCCTGACGAGGCTCTAGGCACGCTCTTGACTGGCGAGGCTCTAGGCACGCTCTTGACTGGCGAGGCTCTAGGCACGCTCTTGACTGACGAGGCTCTAGGCACGCTCTTGACTGACGAGGCTCTAGGCACTCCCTTGCCTGACGAGGCTCTAGGCACTCCCTTGACTGACGAGGCTCTAGGCACTCCCTTGCCTGACGAGGCTCTAGGCACTCCCTTGCCTGACGAGGCTCTAGGCACGCTCTTGACTGACGAGGCTCTAGGCATTCCTTGCCTGACGAGGCTCTAGGCACTCCCTTGCCTGACGAGGCTCTAGGCATTCCCTTGACTGACGAGGCTCTAGGCACGCTCTTGACTGACGAGGCTCTAGGCACTCCTTGCCTGACGAGGCTCTAGGCACGCCCTTGACTGACGAGGCTCTAGGCACGCTCTTGACTGACGAGACTCTAGGCACGCTCTTGACTGGCGAGGCTCTAGGCACGCTCTTGACTGCGAGGCTCTAGGCATTCCCTTGACTGACGAGGCTCTAGGCATTCCCTTGACTGACGAGGCTCTAGGCATTCCCTTGACTGACGAGGCTCTAGGCACGCTCTTGACTGGCGAGGCTCTAGGCACGCTCTTGACTGACGAGGCTCTAGGCACGCTCTTGACTGACGAGGCTCTAGGCACGCTCTTGACTGACGAGGCTCTAGGCATTCCCTTGACTGACGAGGCTCTAGGCACTCCCTTGACTGACGAGGCTCTAGGCACGCTCTTGACTGACGAGGCTCTAGGCACGCCCTTGACTGACGAGGCTCTAGGCACGCTCTTGACTGACGAGGCTCTAGGCATTCCCTTGACTGACGAGGCTCTAGGCATTCCCTTGACTGACGAGGCTCTAGGCACGCTCTCTGACTGACGACGAGGCTCTAGGCATTTCCCTTGACTGACGAGGCTCTAGGCATTCCCTTGACTGACGAGGCTCTAGGCATTCCCTTGACTGACGAGGCTCTAGGCACGCTCTTGACTGACGAGGCTCTAGGGCATTCCCTTGACTGACGAGGCTCTAGAAATTCCCTTGACTGACGAGGCTCTAGGCACGCTCTTGACTGGCGAGGCTCTAGGCACGCTCTTGACTGACGAGGCTCTAGGCATTCCCTTGACTGACGAGGCTCTAGGCATTCCCTTGACTGACGAGGCTCTAGGCATTCCTTGACTGACGAGGCTCTAGGCATTCCCTTGACTGACGAGGCTCTAGGCATTCCCTTGACTGACGAGGCTCTAGGCACGCTCTTGACTGACGAGGCTCTAGGCACGCTCTTGACTGACGAGGCTCTAGGCACGCTCTTGACTGACGAGGCTCTAGGCACGCTCTTGACTGACGAGGCTCTAGGCATTCCCTTGACTGACGAGGCTCTAGGCACGCTCTTGCCTGACGAGGCTCTAGGCACTGACGAGGCTCTAGGCCCTTGACTGACGAGGCTCTGGCACTCCCTTGACTGACGAGGCTCTAGGCATTCCCTTGACTGGCGAGGCTCTAGGCGCGCTCTTGACTGACGAGGCTCTAGGCACGCTCTTGACTGACGAGGCTCTAGAAATTCCCTTGACTGACGAGGCTCTAGGCATTCCCTTGACTGACGAGGCTCTAGGCATTCCCTTGACTGACGAGGCTCTAGGCATTCCCTTGACTGACGAGGCTCTAGGCATTCCCTTGACTGACGAGGCTCTAGGCATTCCCTTGACTGACGAGGCTCTAGGCATTCCCTTGACTGACGAGGCTCTAGGCGCGCTCTTGACTGCGAGGCTCTAGGCGCGCTCTTGACTGACGAGGCTCTAGGCATTCCCTTGACTGACGAGGCTCTAGGCGCGCTCTTGACTGACGAGGCTCTAGGCGCGCTCTTGACTGACGAGGCATCGTTGGATGGGGTTGGTCCTGCCAAAAATGGCAGCGTATGAAGACGGGGGTCAGTGCTGGACTCGGTGACGGTCCTGTCACTGGATCCTGTCTTTCTTCCTCTTCGGTCCTGGGGTTGTCTTCAATAGGAAAACTGATCCAGCGGACGGTACAATACCAAGCCACTTGATGACCAGCCTGTGGTACTTGGTACACAAGCAGAAACCCACCTTATGTAA
>JADBJO010000112.1:210270-215270 GCA_016801955.1 Conus betulinus
AAACAGTTAACAAGTGGGGTAAGTCTTGCTCCTATAAGAAAACCTAACACATAGTAACTTTTATTCAAGACTGGCACAGCCTTTTAAACTTGAATAAAGTCACAGAAATACAAAGACGAACAATCTAATGGGGGGGGGGGGGGGGGGGGGGGGGGGGGGGGGGGGGGGGGGGGGGGGGGGGGGGGGGGGGGGGGGGGGGGGGGGGGGGGGGGGGGGGGGGGGGGGGGGGAACAAGCGCAGGCCACACAACCCCCGTCCGTCACAGTATTGACTTGGAATGACGGAGGGGTTGTTGGCCTGCGCTTGTTTTTTTTTCCGTCACTACTTTAGATTGTTCGTCTTTGTGTTTGTCTGACTTTATTCAAGTTTAAAAGGCTGTGCCAGTCTTGAATAAAAGTTACTGTGTGTTAGGTTTTCTTATGGGAGCAAGATTTACCCTAGTTGTTTACTGTTTATTGTTTACTGCTCGCTGCCTCATTTCATTTTTAACTTAATGGCTAGAGTTTTAAAAAAAATCCACTGAATATTCGATGCAAACCGAGAAAGATGTTTGTGTTAAAGAGCTAAAGGTCAGAGGGGGAAATCTTTTCGTATTGTGTGCTGCTTGCAATTTTTCCCATAATGCACCATAAATAGAAACGTTTTCTGATTGGTCTGTACTCGTGTAAAAAACACACACACACACACACACACACACACACACACACCTCTTTCACCTATCAAGCCGTGTTTTTTTTTTTTCTTTTTTTTTTGCCAGTGAGACATGCCTGGGATAATAATAAAACAGTTGTAAGCAAAAGGACCTACCACAAAGTACCGAAACAAACAGGAAGGTATGCTGAAAGAAAATGCAATTAAGACTTGCCACCATTAGCACAAAAGCAACAAAGCAGTTTTCACACGCACCATCAGCTTGTAAACCATACCATTATTGTCATCATCATCTCCAAAATTATTGATAACAATTTCCGTGATTGTCAGTGACCATAAAATGAAAAAGTCATTACTATCATCACCAACACTACTAATAAACCAACACCGACAATATTAGCAACATTATGTTTGCAATGTGCGCTAAAATTACAACACGTCAGACAACAGAGAAAGAAAACATTAAAAATCTTCACAAATCATTTCGAAAACGGGTCCAAAGACCTACAACATAGAGACAGACGCACACTTGTAATGACCATGTTCAAAGTTCTACCTAAAAACACCCCCAAAGCTCCTCGGCATTCACACTGTCTCCTTGTACTAACCAATTTCTCCAACACTTCTCTTCCAATAGCAATAACTTAAATGAAAAAAAAGACAGTCCCAGACTTGTGCAGAAATTTCCACTCCTTTCGCATGTGAATGACACACTGAGAAATAATGCCAACATGTGTCCAAAAGACATGTCATGGACAAAAATCCAATCTTCAAGACTTTCGAAAAGTGTTCGCACGAATACTCTTGAAATATGTTTGAAGATTGTGCGCATGACAAAAAAAAATATGATCCATACTGGACTGAAATATGATCAATAAAGGACGCGGGAAAGCAAACCTAAGAGAGAGAGAGAAAGAGAGAGAGAGAGAGAGAGAGAGAGAGAGAGAGAGAGAGAGAGAGAGAGAGAGAGAGAGGAGTGGGTAAGGATCGGGTACGGGTACTTCCACTTTCAGACGTGTCTTAGACCATCCATCCACACGTAAGCCTCAGGAGTTTAAAGACAGAAAGAGAAGTGTTTTAAGACATTTGACAAGTTGTGTATGAAGGACGTAGATCATCATCTCTTAATGCAATTATATTTAGAGGTGTTTCGTTTTTGTTTTTGTTTTTGTTTTCTAAACAAGGACTATGTTAACGAGAGAGAGAGAGAGAGAGAGAGAGAGAGAGAGGAGAGAGAGAGGAGAGAGAGACAGACAGACAGAACAGACAGATAGACAGACAGACAACAGACAGACAGACATAGACAAAGATGACAGAGAGAGAGAGAGAGAGAGAGAGAGAGAGAGACGGAGAGAGAGAGAGAAGGAGAGAGAGAGAGAGAGAGAGAGAGAGAGAGAGAAATACGAATATGAATGTTCATTCAGTATAGCCCAAAGCTCCTTACTGAATGGGGTAGCATACAAAGCAAAGGAATCAGTTGTATCACAAGAATGACTGCTTCAATGATTTGGCTGCCTCAATAAGTTTCACACTTACTGAAGAAGAACAAGAAGAGAGAGAGAGAGGAGAGAGAGAGAGAGAGAGACAGAGAGAGAGAGAGAGAGAGAGAGAGAGAGGGAAACAGAGGGGCAAAAGGGAGGGAGGGACAGAGAGATGAGAGAGAGGATGACGGGAAATAGAGGTAGGAATCAAGAAATAAAAAAAAGCGCACCGTTGTTTGTCACACTTCCATAGATCACTTTCACAAATGATTGATTTCAAGGAAGTCTCGGATCATGGCTGCCATGAAGGATTGGAGAGAAGTTGTGCTGACTTTGAGAACGGTCTGTAAAAGTTCAGCTAAGCAGTGACAACACTGTACAAACACACGGCGCTGTTCCTTGGACGCACGTCACCACAGACTCTTCCCAAACATCTGTGGGAGTGTCACAAGATATTTTCTCTCCACTATTTCGTTTTACCGACTACCTGGAGAATATAGAATACAAGTATGCTTCAAAACTTCAATACCTCATTCAAATCTTATCTTTGACAATGATAATACTTAAGAGGAGACAACGAAGTCCAGTGTATTGCCAGCAATTGAATATCACCACAGGACAATTCATCAGGAGCGAACAGAATAGACAGCAGAACAGAAGAAGTCAACGGAGACAACCACACAACTCTGGCCAAAAGTTTCAATCATTGCATGAGTTCCTTTCTTTCCTTTCTTTCGACGTACGCAGGCTGATACTCCTGCGGACACCGCCGGAGTTCAAAACGGTAGGTCGGCTTAATGCAAACACATGGAACATGAAATGTAAGTAGACATGGGTGTGTGTAACGTATAATGCTGCGTAAATGAACAGATACATTTTGTTCCAGAAGAACATGTGTACAAAATTAAACAGCCTTTTTGTATGCCCCAGACACGGTATTAAGGTATCATTAGTTGTTACGCTTTTCAAACATAGGATGACACACTATTCAACAAGTTCGTTTCTTTCACAACCATTCCTTTGATAGAGATACAGCTGGCACTGGACCAGAATTAATGAGGACATATCGATGACAGATGCCCCTGCCCCAAAGAACCTTACTGATGGGTGCCGGAAGCCACAGAGCGCATCGATTTCCCCAGCCATGGCAGCACCAGGGCCTTCCAGTGATGGAAAAAGGGAGATAAGGCTTTTTTTAACTACCGTGTCTGGCGGATTGAATCATCTGGCGAAGGGATCTAAAGCGGAAATGGTAAAGTGGCTGTGTCGCAGATTCCTTCCGACGTGTGTGATCTTCTCTAAGACGGCGCGGACTGCCTTTGGGTCGGGTTTTGATGGAGATACGATACAGAGAGAGAGAGAGAGAGAGAGAGAGAGAGAGAGAGAGAGAGAGAGAGAGAGAGAGAGAGAGAGAGAGAGAGACAGTCAGACAGACAGACAGACAGAGAGTTCATGTGGGTTTTTCTGCCCCGACCGGCTCCTACCCAGAGTTGAGTTTGCTGCGGGCTCAGTTGGGAAGACTGGGACCACACAGTCGAGTTTCATCCACTTAATGGATGCGTTCTGAGAGTGTTGCTCAAATTTCCTGACCAACACTGCAGGTGCCTGTATCTCTCGGGCCTGGTTGACGCCGGGATATATTATGAAAGAAGCGTAGAGTACAGCCCTGTCATGTAGTCTCAGACCGAAATGGAAATCCGTAGCATCATCTTAATCATCCTCATTCTCATCGATCAGCATTAAAAAAAAAAAGTCTCAAATTCTGTGGCCCTTCATGCCCTGCTCTCATGGTGACCTCAATTTCGATGTCCTCTCCACGTCTGTGGCCTTGGTTTGGTTCCGTCGGGGTCACCGGTATCGGCGAGTCCATGGGGGCTGTCGTTGGACGGACGTGGTGGCGCCCTCCGGAGGGAGAGCTCACTCACGCCGGCTCCGCGACTAAGCAATTATTGTCGTCAGTAGGGGGCTTAGTAGGTGGTGTCCTGCGTATGTTAGATCAGAACAGGCGCCACTGAACACCACTGAAGTGACTCGGCAGCAGTGCAGTGTCTCCGTTGCCTCTTGACGACTCGACACTGACTGCTCCCTGTGGATTGCCGGTGCCGGGGCTGCGGCGGGGCGACCGGGCTGTGGCTGTGGACGGGGTGTCGGAATGAGCGGCGTGGGTGCACTGCCTCTCAGGTGGCACAGAGGTTGGACAGCAAAAAAAAAAAAAAAAAAAAAAAAAAAAAAAAAAAAAAAAAAAAAAAGCCTCCACCATGACTCTAAGGCCAGGTTAAATCCTAAAACCTTCCAAAAGAAAGTTCATCATCCCCTTCGTTTTAGTCAGATAAGTAAAGAAAAGACTGATATCCTTTACAAAAAAATCACGTAAGGTGGGACATCTTAGAACAAGGTCTTCGTGGAATCTGTAGTGCAGAGCCAATGCCTAATACTGTATAAAGGGATGCTTATATTGTAATTAATGATACACACAATAATGAACAATGGACATGTCAAATTAATGCTTTAAAAGCAGGTATGGTGAAAACAAACTGCAGCTGCCATGAAGAAAATTTGGAACAGTAGTGTAATTTTCTGTAACACGTCCTTGAAAATATTGTGTTTCCTGCTTTCTGTGTCTTCCTGTTTTAATAATCTTACGTTCATTTATATATTGTGCTCCTGCATTATCTCATAGCTCGTCATGTATTACCTGAACCGAGACACAGTTTTTTTGCCATGTGTTGTGATGTTCCGTTGATTTGATACGATTAATTCAGTATTCCTTGCTGTTGGCTATATTGCGTACATACATACATATATACATACATACATACATACATACATACACATCAAATTCACAGACATGTTTCTGTATACTCTTTT
>JADBJO010000112.1:237770-242770 GCA_016801955.1 Conus betulinus
GTCAAACTGACAGACAAACGGGAAGAGGATAGAAAGGGGGGGGGGGGGGGAGGGACAGACGAGTGGAGACAGACTGGACCTGAGACAGCCAGAGAGGGGGACAAATAGAAAGCGGGGGGGAGACAGACAGTCAAACTGACAGACAAACGGGGTGCGGGGGGGGGGGGGGGGGGAAGAGAAAGAGAGAGAGAGAGAGAGAGAGAGAGAGAGAGAGAGAGAGAGAGAGAGAGAGAGAGTGGAGAGAGAGAGTGAGAGAGAAGGGAGACAGAGAGAGAGAGAGGCAGACACACAGACAGACGCAGAGAGAGAGAGAGAGAGAGAGAGAGAGAGAGAGAGAGAGAGAGAGAGAGAGAGAGAGAGGCAGATACACACACACACACACACACACACACACACACACACACACACACACACAGAATCACAGAGACTGAGACAGAGACAAGGGGAGAGACATATATGGAGATAGAGACAGAGACAAAGACACAGAGACAAAGAGACAGAGGAAAGCGGTAATACTGAACAGTCCTTGCGAGCAGCAGCTCGGGATAAAGGGTATTTTGAAAATCCAGTGCGCTAGTGCCGCAGGAGTGATAGTCTTGTTTAGGCTACAAAAAAGACCGCTACAAGAATGAACTTCAGGGAAAATGTCAGCTGTTTTTGTGTGTGTGTGTGTGTGTGTGTGTGTGTGTGTGTGTGTGTGTGTGTGTGTGTGTATGTGAAAAACGGCACTGCACTACTATCAATGCGATTACCTTCATGATTAATGGTTTCTATGTTATGTTTAGGTCTGATATGGCGGCATAAACGATCACCATGAAACAAGCAGTCATGATCTACACCAAACTCAAAGAATGGTCAAACACATTGCGTGCACAGGCCTTAAATCCCAGATCTAAAGATACCTTAGAGACCTTTGGAACGGGAGACGCGCAAACTAAAGGTACTGTCTTTTAAATCGGTCCGGTTTTGAAAGAATTCCTTTCCTCCCATCTCCGGAAACGATGAGGGAGAAATGGTGTTGTACAGAATACACACTGGTCACACGTGTTTTACTCAGTGTTGCCTTTTCACAGCGACAGGAGGGATCATTGTGTCCCTGTAGCAAATCATTCAGCATGAAGCACCTTTCCATGAAGTGTTGGGATGTGTACGTTTAAAGACACAAACACCTTACGGTGGATTCCATGATGAATCAGCGCTACGATATCCATCTGAGTTTTTTTTTTTTTTTTTTAAGGAATCCATTCTTTTTGTTTGATCTGATTTGAACGTAGTTAGTTTCAGACATCATTTGAGATCAGTCTTTCAATTCGTGATAGTTAGATCTGCTTTTGAACTGCTGTCTGTGTATTTTATTGTAAACATAGGTCCCGTGTTGAACTTGCTAACAATTTGAATGTGACGTCTGGCTGGACTATAAACATCGTGACATAGAAACAGAAAAGCATGATGAAAAGAAGTAACCCTGACTTCTGTGCACGCGTCTCCTGTTTCGTTTTAGCAGCCACACTGAAGAACCGTTCACCAGGTTCCTCCAGTTCTCTTAGTGATGTGCGGAGGCTTGGATCTCTCCCTGGAAGTGTTTACTAGTGTTTACTATACACCCTGCCTGTTCTGCATTGATGTTCGTCCATCGCTTTTTTTCTGTCTTCTTCGCTGCCTCTCTTCGTAAACAGTTCTCAAGAGGATTGGATATTGGATAGTAAGGATATTGGATCTTGTTGCATAGCCATACCATTGTAATTTTCTTTTTCTTTTCGTCAGATGTCACTCGATCTTCGTATGATCCGATGTGCTGCTTAATGGTTGATGCACCTATTCGCTGGTAATATGATCAGTATATCTGATGTTTAGTACCTTGCAGCAACACCTACTTCCTCTACTTCGAATCTTCTTTCCAAATGGGGTTGTAAGAGTCCATGTTTGTCTTGCATATAGGAAGATGGTTTATATACCATCGCACGCTGGAGCTTGATCTTGTATTTCATGGAGATATTATTGTCCTTTCATACACGTTTTGTCTAGACAGTGTCATTATTGCCTCTTCTACCCTGAGAGAAGATCTGCATGTGCAGTAGTGTTATTGGTTTGGTTGCGCCAGCTGTTGTTCTTGTCAAGACTTTGAGACGCAGAACGCCGGAAGCCAGGAACACTGTGATAATTAACTGCTGTCAATATTCAGTGCTGATTACAGTGTCAGATCTGTTTTCCTTCTTTGACTCAGTTTTGTCACGTCTTTACAGCTTCAAAATAACTAAAAAATGTTTGAATATTTGTGTGTATACAAATAGCAGTTCGTATTGTATAACTTTTTTTTTTTTGCATTGTGATAATGAACATTAATCACGTGATCAAGGTTATCACTGTTTTCTTTCAGGAAATCGTTGCTATCAAGAAGCGACAGATTACCAGCTTCAAAAGGTGGTGAAAAACGAAAAATTATCTGTAGGAAAACAGTGATCAGTAATCATCATAGGCTGCCTGCTCAAGGCAGGCTGGCTGCTTCTCCAGCCTGCTTCCTTTCACTGGTGCCTTGTCTCGTCACGGAGGTTCGTGCCAGTTCATTCCAGCGGCTGGCTTCTTCACCTAGTTCTCCCACATAGTTCTCTCTCTCTCTCTCTCTCTCTCTCTCTCTCTCTCTCTCTCTCTCTCTCTCTCTCTCTCTCTCTCTCTGTCCTCGTCTATCTGTCTGTCCTCTGTTTCTGTCTGTCTATGTATCTATGTCCCTGTCTGTCTGCCTACCTATCTGTCTGTCTGTCTGTCTCTCTGTCTGTCTCTCTGTATGTCTTTATGTCTGTCTGTCTGTCTGTCTGTCTGTCCCTCTCACTCCCTCTCTCTCTCTCTCTCTCTCTCTCTCTCTCTCTCTCTGCCTGTCTCTGTCTCTCTGTCTCTGTCTCTCTCTTTCTCTCTCTGTCTCTCTCTGTTCTCTCTCTCTCTCTCTCTCTCTCTCTCTCTCTCTCTCTCTCTCTCTCTCTCTCTCTCTCTCAAAATATCACATGTCATTATTCCTAGATTGCCGTGTGGTGCAGATGCAGATTAAGCATTCATTTTTTTTTCAAACCTGTGAACATCTTTTTTTCTCTGTCTACGCGCCCACGGGGAATCTCATGAATATGCAGTCCTTTGAGCAAAATGGCAGAAAACGAAGCGAGGATCAGCATTGAAAAAACCCGGACACAGGCATTCAGATCCAGCTTTAGCAGTTTTTACAGAAATGTGTCCTTGTCCTGTGTGATCGTCCGTCCTAAACTGTAAGAACGTACATCAAAAACAGAATAACTGTGCCGCCGGGCGAAAGAACCAACGATGAATGAAAAGACAACGCGTTTCGACCTATGTTGTCTTCTACAAGCACGACAAACGACATCTCATCCAAACGATGGAAACGAAGGGCGAATGGTTCAATGATTGTTCGTCCTTCGTTTTCATTGTAGGTCGAAATGTGTGTTTTGTGTACTTTGCCTGTTCTGTTTTGTCAGCCCAATCATTCTGTTTTTGCTCTTGTTTCAGTTTTGCCTGCACGTTGAAACCACTTTGAAACCAACACTGAGAACGAATCTAGACGACGAGACAAACACTGCCGTTAGTTTTTTTTTTTTCAACGATGCTCTCTCTCTCTCTCTCTCTCTCTCTCTCTCTCTCTCTCTCTCTCTCTCTCTCTCTCTCTCTCTTATCAACAAGGTGATGAAAATTCTTACATCTAAATGTGGGCAAGATCCAGAGCAACCAGCTCAAAAAATCCCTTTAAATGAATCAACAAAAACAAAACAACAGTTTTAATTGAAGATTGATTTTTTATCTTTGAAGGAGGGACGTCTAATCATTAATCTACTGGAGAACCGAATTTCGTTGTGTCAACCCAGTAAATCAACGAAACCACTAAGAGAATAACCGCAATCAGCATTTGAATTGCGGGTAGGTGTTTGGGTAGAGGGCCCCGTGGTCAAATAGTTAGAGCGTTTGACTGCAGGATTGAACGATCATGGGTTCGAATCTTTCGAAGATCGGATTTTTTCGACTGAAAATCCTCTAAGCCCCACCCACCAGGCAACGGGCAGGTAATTCCATTAGGGGAAGATAACATGCAGGAGAGAGGGCCCCGCCTTCCATCATGCCCTGCTCTATACACGGTGAATTCTGACAGTTCAGGGGCCCCCCACGGCCAGTAATTCATGGGAACTTTTAACCTTTTTTCCCCCTTTAAAGTTGTTTTACCTGGGGACCAAAAGTTAACTTCCTTGTTTGTTCTTTCCTGCTTTTTTTGTTCTTTCCTGCTTTTTTTGTTCTTTCCTGCTTTTTTGTTCTTTCCTGCTTTTGCCTTCCCTGCCCGCCTCACTCCTTCAAAACTACAAAGATAAATATCAAACATAATAGATGAAACAAAATAATGTACAAACTAAGAAACTAGACAATCAATTCAGTAATTAATAATGCAGCACGCCAACTAAGTAACTAACCAGATCCCAGATAACGAAGTAGCTTTCTGACAGTCAGAACAACTGAGTAAGCAACTTGCAACTAACTTTCCAACCAGCCAATCAACCAAACTAATCATGCAATTGACCACGAGGAAATACGGGTTTAAAGAAAAAAAAAACCCATCTCAGCAGATGTTCAAAGCATCCATGCAAAGTTTCAAACCCCCCCCCCCCCCCCCAACCCCCCCCCCCCCCCCCCCCCCCCCCCCCATTCCCCCCCCCCCCCCCCCCCCCCCCCCCTTTAAAATGTTTGCCAGGGACATTTTTCCCTCTCAACTAACCCGGAAACTTAAAAATGGGCTGAAGTCATTTTCGGACTCGACCTATTCAAAGCGCGTCTGGGGTGCTTTTAAGGGGGCACTCAAACTGACCCACACGAGCGATCTGCACCAGAGCGAACGAGCATCGTATTTTCTCCCGAACGACGGCACAAAATGTCAATGCGGAGTCCAGCTCCTAGACCTTTTTATGCTCGTACCTGAAAAGAGTGTAACAGTCAAGTGGTTGGAGCATTTACGTTTA
>JADBJO010000112.1:247770-255270 GCA_016801955.1 Conus betulinus
ACCCACCGGAGGAGACACTGCACTACTGCCGAGTCACTTCGGTGGTGTTCAGTGGCGCCTGTTCTGATTCAACATACGCAGGACACCACCTACTAAGCCCCGTACTGACAACAATGATTGCCTAGTCGCAGAGCCGGCGTGAGTGAGCTCTCCCTCCGGAGGGCGCCACCACGTCCGTCCAACGACAGCCCCCATAAACTCAGCGATACCGGTGACCCCGACGGAACCAAACCAAGGCCACAGACGTCGGGATGACATCAAAACTGAGGTCACCATGAGAGAGAAGGGCATGAAGGCAAAAAATTTGAGACTTTTTTTTTAGGCTGATCGATGAGAATGATGATGAAGATGATGCTACGGATTTCCATTTCTTCCAGACGCCGTGGCAAAGTGGTTAGCGAGGTGGACCCCTAGCTGGGAGATCGTGGGTTCGATGCCCATCAGAGTCAAATGGAATTTTTCTGCCCCGACCGGCTCCTACCCAGAGTTGAGTTTGCTATGGGCTCTGAGAGTGTTGCTCAAATTTCCTGACCAGCACTGCAGGTGTCTGTATCTCTCGGGCCTGGTTGACGCCGGGATATATTATGAAAGTAAGCGCGTAGAGTACAGCCCTGTCATGCAGTCTCAGACCGAAATGCAGATACTGATATTTATTAGTAAGAAAGACAGAGATAAGGAAAACAACGAAGTTTAAACACTCTTCTTTCTAGTGCAGCTCCTTTTCTTTCTCTCCACTTTCTTTCCTATACGCACAAGATAACATGTCTTTCAGGACTGTAGATTTAAAAAAAAGAAACCCTTTCTAATGATGTTCATCTTTTTTTTCGCCCCCGCCATGCACCAAAAACCAGTAACGTCTTCTGTCCGACAGGAGAAAGCGCTGGAATGTTCTACCCGAGCTGCACAGGCGAGCTTTCAAATGTTGACATGGTAAAAAGCGTCATTTCAAGTCGATTGATTCCCAAGCCACTTGCCTTCCAGAACGCGACAGAGGAAGCGGATGGAAAAAGGGAAGCGAAAACCAGGCACTGGGGCTCAGTGACAGTTAATTTTGTGCATCAGCAGAGAGCCAAAGGCTACGAAGTGCAACGGTTCAAACTGGAGATTTGGCTGTGGGTGTTTTTATCGTGTGACATACTTCGATTGAAAAAGCTTCAAAACACACACATTGCTCTCACTCATTGCCGCACCTCTTTAAAGAAAAGAAAAAGAAGAAGAAGAAGAAGAAGAAGAAAAGAAGAAGAAGAAGAAGAGAAGAAGAAGAGAAGAAGAAGAAGAAGAAAAGAAGAAGAAGAAGAAGAAGAAGAAGAAGAAGAAGAAGAAGAAGAAGAAGAGAAGAAAAGAAGAAGAAGAACAACAACAACAACAACAACAACAAGAACAAGAAATGCATGTCCGCTCATTGTCGTGTGATGCGGGAGACAAGGGTGTGGCCTTGTGGTTGAATTATTGTTCACTTGATCCGATGGTCCTACGTTTAAATCGCAGGTTGATACATACGGGTTAGACGACATTTTCTCTTCGGGGTCTTTACCTGTGCGGACCGTGACTTCGACCCCTTCAAAGTCCTTCAGATGGATCTTTAAACCGACGGCCTTACCTCTGAAGATGTACATAAAAAAAAAACAAACAAGCAAATAAAATTGAAGCAAAACTTGCGAGCACTTTTAGTCTCATCGTATGATATGTAGAAAAGCTGGTGATCATACGGTTGCGGAATCGATGACACGAAAGAACAAGAACAACACACACACACACACACACACACACACACACACACACACACACACACACACCACACACACACACACACACACACACACCGATGCGGTGTAAGACATCTCCATGCTAAATATGTCGGGTTAAAAATGGTCAAAAACGCAAAAACTACATCTCGTAGTTCTTGACAGTGAAAGCAGAAGGGGGGAAAAAAAGAAAGAAAGAAAAACGGCTGAAGAAGAAGAAGAAAAGCGAGAAGAAGAAGACGACGACAACGAAGAAGACGTCTTGCATACCTTTCAGGGTCCAGACAGAAGAGCAGAGAGATAAAAACCGGTGCTGAGGAGCTGGGGTTGTGTAATCTTCTTTGCAACAAAAATCAAAACATGTGAAATGTGTCAGGCTATTGCCCCAAGCTTAGGAGTGGGAGGCCGGATATTGGAAAAGGAAGGAAGAAGGAAGGAAGGAAGGAAGGAAGAGAGGAAAATAAACAGAAAAAAGCAAACCAACAGAAAGACTGAAAAAAAGGACGTGAAAAAGTAAAAAAAGAGGGGAATAGAAAGAAAGCAGAAAGAAAAGATCGCCAGTCAGTGTGTGTGTGTGTGTGTGTGTGTGTGTGTGTGTGTGTGTGTGTGTGTGTGTGTGTTGGGGGGAGGTGGGGGGGGGGGGGGGTGGGGGCGCGTGTGTGTGTGTGTATGTTGGGGGTGGGGGTGGGGAAGGGGGTGGAGATGGACGATATGCGCAAAACGTTACGGAAAGAGTTCAAAGAAGTTGACACAAATGCCATGCCTCCCGGGCGTCACCCATTTCTGCCCTCCATTCCTACCCCCCCCACCCCCACCCCCCATCCCCACCCCCACCCCATCCCTTGTCCTCCAACCCATAACAATACACCTAGCGATGAAAGAAGCGAAAGTAAAAACACAGCACACCATGAGAAAGAGCACTTTGGCAAGCCATTGTGCATAACACAAAACCAGCGTCCCGAAAATCCGGCGCACTGTTGAAACTGTGATCAAGGGGGATACCTAACTCGTGTAGGACACCAGGGATTCCATTGTCCGTGGTTCCAATCTCTCGCGGGACTTTTTGTTATTTACTCATTGTTCCCTATTTCACTAGACGTAAATGGTGGTATGAGTGCTGGGTCTTTAGGATTATTGTTATTATTATCATTATTACTATCATCATCATATATCATTCATCACCACTATTAGTATCATTAGTATATTATTGTTTATTATTATCATTATTATTCATTATTATTATATTATTATTATCATTATTTTTTATTGTTATTATTGTTACTGTTATTTGTTGTTATTTTTATAACCATTATAATATTATCATTATCATTCGTTTGCCGCGCGTGTCAGTCAATCGAATATCTGTCACAATCGCACTGTTGTACACTTGTCCCTTTGACGTTTGACAGAGCAGGCATGCTCAATGAATACGTGTCATTCACATCAATAGCCAAATTGTTCTTGTTCTTTGCTTCTGGAAGTTGGTGATGCAATTGTTTCGTGGGCGCAAGATGCTACGCGTTCCACGAATCCTCGGTCCGTGGCCTCGTTCGAAGTACTTTTCCAGGAAATGGGAGTCAATACTTAGGTTGATTTGGCGGGTAGAATCCGTTTGTTCCAAAACGGCCCAGGAGTGATTCGAACCCGCGATCCCAGGATGAGCAGGACCATGAGTCCAGCGCTCTGTACCAAACTGAGGTGTTCCAGCCCCCCGATGAGACAAGAAACCGAGGCCCAGAGGACACCATGAGCTTAGCGTCAGTGAAGCACCCAAACTGAGCGGAGGGCGCTGTCCCTGGTAGACATTCTGAGGAACAATCCACTAGGATCGGTGGAAACAGAACTTTACGCTGGCAGGTAAAATATAGTTGGCACTGAAGAAGAAGAAGAGAAGAAGAAGAAGAAGAAAGAAGAAGAAGGCAAGAAGAAGAAGAAGAAGAAGAAGAAGAAGTTGGCACCTGAAGAAGAAGAAGAAGAAGAAGAAGAGTTGGAAGAAGAAGAAGAAGAAGAAGTTGGCAGAAGAAGAAGAAGAAGAAGAAGAGAGAGAGAAGAAGAAGAAGAGAGAGAGAGAGAGAGAGAGAGAGAGAGAGACAGACAGACAGACCACAGAGACACACAGACACACACACACACACAGAGAGACAGAGAGAGAGAGAGAGAGAGAGAGAGAGAGAGAGAGAGAGAGAGAGAGAGAGAGAGAGAGAGAGAGAATACTGATTAATGCTTTCAACCATCTGCATCGTGTGCTTCTGCCTTTAACAGCTCGAATACACAAGGAGATCAAATGGGAAAAAATAGTAATGGCTTCAAATGCGCAACGTTTCCACAAACGAATGTGCATTCTGTTCTCCTCTCTCAAAATAACGACACATTTTCTATGTGCACCGCAACTGCAAAGTGATTGTTTTCATACACCACATGCTCCTTGCGTATCCTGCGTGTAGGTGGAACTCCGCAGAGCAGGGTATCAGTATCTGTCTGGGGCACAGTACCTGTCTGTGATGTGTACCTACAAAATAGAACTCGGAAACGTCTGTGGCTGATAGTCATCAAATTTCACCAACCAAACAAACGGATCAGTCTGTACACGTAATCAAATGGTATATCTGATTGCACCATGGACAAAATGCTGAAGACAGGAAACGTTTGGATTTGTACGAATAACGATCATCTTCATTTGTACTGGGAAGGCAACCGCTATCGATTGTACCGTGTAAAATCAACAGAATTTCTTTGTGTGTGATCTATCAGTCTGTCTGTCTGTCTGTCTGTCTGTCTGTCTGTCTCTCTCTCTCTCTCCTCTCTCTCTCTCTCTCTCTCTCTCTCTCCCCAGATTTTTTTGTCTTTTCTCTCTCTCTTTTTGTCTGTCTGTCTGTCTGTCTGTCTGTCTGTCTGTCTGTCTGTCTCTCTCTCTCTCTCTCTCTCTCTCTCTCTCTCTCTCTCTCTCCCTCTCTCTCTCTCTCTCTCTGCTTTCCGTCCCACAAGCAAGTGCAGGGCAGACCAGCCAACAAACAGTTAACCACACACACATCAAAACAGGCCCAGAATTGGCTCATGTTTTTCCCTCTGCGATTTGGCGAAGGAAAAGTGGACATAGACACAGTCAGGGAGGGAAGGAGGCGAGGTATGCCGCTCAAGATTTTTTTTTTTTTTTTTTTTTTAATGGAATTCCGAAGGGGTGATCAGCAAGTATTTCTGTGTTGTTTCGAGTCATGACTGTACAGAGGTAATACGGACTGGCCGTATCAGCCTGGGAGTCACAGTGCTTTGGACAAATCATCACTGCAGTCAACCCATCGTAGCTTCCGTCTGACCTCACGCATCCCTGTGCCCACGAGAGGGGACGGACAATCGGGAAGGGGAGATAAAGGGAGAGGAGGGTAAAGAGAACAAGGGCGGAAATGGGGGGGGGGGGGGGGGGGGGGGGGGGGGGGGGGGGGGGGGGGGGGGGGGGTGGGGGGGTGGGGGGGGGGGGGGGGGGGGGGGGGGGAGTATGAGAGGGAGAGGAGGATAGGGGTGAGCACCACCCCAGACCATTTCAACATACGTCATCAGCACGGCCTTGCGCACTTCTCTGCTGGTCTCTACTTGCTCCTGTTTGACGTCATTCATATTCATGAGGTCTGAAAACCTGTGGTCATACTTTTTTTTCTCCTGCTGACGTCTTTCTCGTCGGCCCAGTCCAAGATGATTGCACCGCAGTTCCGGACAATTCTGTGTGTGCTGGCTGCTGGGGGTCACCAGTCTGGCTTTGATCGAGGCCCCCTCCTGGCCATTCTTAACGATTGGATGCCAGAGAACTGAACCTAATGTGGGTCACTCACAGATGCTTGTTGGGGAAAAAAATGACAACAAAGTAAATGCGTTGAGACATAATCTCTGGGCAAGTGGGGAAGTAGGGTGGGGGGGAGGGGAAAGAGGTAAATAGTTCGAGGACGGGGGCTGGCTACATATTCGATCATTGATTGTAAATATTTTGTGTGCCTTTTTCTACCTTTCTGTTTCTTGCTTTATTTGTTCATGTGTGTGTTTGATACTCATCTAGTCATTGCTCAGAAGAGGACATGTAAAAAACATATTGTGTGCTCATCTCACTACTTCCTTCTACTCCTTTAATATAAAACTCTCTCTCTCTCTGTCTCTCTCTCTCTCTTTCTCTCTCTCCTCTCTCTCTTTCTCTCCCTCTCTCGCTTTGAGGTTGAGCGTAAGCAACAATATTTTGCATTATTCAAACCTGATATGAAGCAGCTAGCTCGCAAATGTGTAAAATAAAGAAAACTTTTTCATTTTCTTTCTTCAAGGGTGCATTTCAAAATACATAAATTCGGAAAGTTATAATATGTAAATGGCGCAGAGCCAAATGCGCGATTTAGATCACAGACATTAAGATTTTATGCAAATAAACGATAATTTCAGAATAATGGTCCGACCAGTTTTTTCATGTCTGTAAAGTGGACCCATGTTGATGGATTGCAAAAAAAAAAGTGTCATGTTCAAAATGTTTAAAAAAAATCAGACATGATGTTTCTATTGACTTCTTATCTGATGACCCAAAAATCATTAATCTGATGCAACATTTATTTCCGGAGGACACGAAAATGGGAAGTACAACAAACTGAGTACAATATCAATAACTGTAGCAAGTTGTGAGACAAATGATTTTGGGACAACGTCATATTTCATTTAAACAAGCAAGCCTTTAATAACTGAAAGGCTGATACAGAGTGTCTGTATTATATTCCAAGGTATGCATCTTATTTCACGATCATTGCTATCTTTGTGATGTTCAGGACGATCTAAGACCGTGTGTTTTGTGGAGAATTAACTCCAGTACTGACCCATTTTCATTTTTTTTTTTACTTATGAACATGGATCATGGTATATAATTTTAAATCACCTGAAAAATATTTACATTGCAGAGACCTCCTTTGTCAACCTCTCATAGCAATGATAGTAATTGTTGAAATGTCCTCTCTCTCTCTCCTCTCTCTCTCTCTCTCTCTCTCTCTCTCTCTCTCTCTCTCTCTCTCTCATGAAGACTTGGTCAAGATACTACCAAGCAGTGGCTGCAGCCTCCAATCTGATCGAAGGAACATAGCAACGTTGTTCTAAACGTCTTTGTATTTTGCAGTTGGAGTGCTGAATGTTAATACCACGTATAAGAACACTAGTTTTGAAAAACATTCTGTTGAATTAAAGATTCTTCGTACACAGACTTGACAAATAAGAAGAGACACAAATGGGGAAAATCAATGGAGGTTGGCTGGAGGAAAATGTCAAAGACAAACCAACACAAACAAACAAAGGAATAACGACAGGCTGCGCTGGAGGAAAATGTCAAAGACAAACCAACACAAACAAACAAAGGAATAACGACAGGCTTTTCTTGACAAAGCCCAGAGAAAGTAAAGAGAGAGAGAGAGAGAGAGAGAGAGAGAGAGAGAGAGAGAGAGAGAGAGAGAGAGAGAGAGAGAGAGAGAGAGAACAGAGGGAAAAAAAAAAACGAGTAATGATTCTTTTTCATGTGTAATCCAGCAAATTCGGAACAAGAACAGAAAGAGTTCTGGAACCACAGGTGCAAAATGAACACACGCAGCAACGTTTCTGTACTTTACTTTTCAATGATGTCTTAGGTCGACAGGCGGCGAAGTTAACGTGTTTCAGCCTGGGGTTCTTAACGGTAAGTTCTTCCCAAACACAAAGATGCAGGGAAGAGAATGTCGGTAGCTCTCACCTCACTCTCCACTATTCACTT
>JADBJO010000112.1:260270-265270 GCA_016801955.1 Conus betulinus
AGAGAGAGAGAGGAAGGAAGGAAGGAAGGAAGGAAGGAGAAGAAGAAGAAGAAGAGAAGAAGAAGAAGAAGAAGAAGAAGAGAAGAAGAAGATGATGATGATGATGATGATGATGATGATGATGATGATGATGATGATGATGATGATGACAAGAACAAGAACAAGAACACAAGAACAAGAAGAAAGGCAATTGGCGGCAGATGGGCCTTCCAGACACGAGGACTGCAGCAGACCGGAGATCGCCCGCTGACCATACATAATACAGTCGCTGACTTGGAGGCCTGGCATCCCGTGGACACGAATGTCAATGAGAGGCATCTGATATCAGCTTACCCTTTTCTCCATGTGCCACCCACTCGCTTCTTTCCACGGGAGAGCGACTGCACATTGACATGACCAAATCAGAGAGAATAAAATGCACAGGGGAAAGGGACGCATCTTATGCACTGATCGAAATGCACTGCCTTACACGGAGTTTTCTTGTATCAGTCGTTTGTGAACGAGGGTTTCCTTCGGCATTCTGTGGTTTAAACCAAGAGATTTGTAATGAAAACACTGAGATTGTAATCTTTCAAACAATGTCTGGGTTGGGAGGGAGCAGATGAGATATATAATGAAATTACTGAGATTGTAACCCTTAATCTAATGTCTAGGTTTGGGGAGGGGTTGGGGTGGGGGGATTTTGTTAAATTATTGTTTAAAACGAATTTTCTGATGTTCACGTCGGGCTGGGTACACCACACATATTTCGGCATTCGTACACGCATCTGCACACTAATGCACTCACCGGACATTCCACTCTCTGGTGATGCAGTGCCACGCATTCACTTCTTCTTCTGGCACAAACCGACAGCATGAATTTATGGTTTTTTGCGTTATCGCTAATATTGACCAGTAAATATCAAATGCCGAAACTAATGACGGGAGAAACGCAGTAAACATGGCATATCAATACTAAAAAAACAAACAACCTTGGTTAGCTTTCTTAGCTTATCCACATACAGACACTGACATAAACACACCACGGTTCTGTCCTTCATCAGCAAATAAATTCTACAGAATGCACTATTGTATCTGGATATTCAGCAGGTGCTAGTACTACTTCGGATCTTCTGGCACCACGTTCAGGACAAGGTTACTGCGGTCTGTTTAAGGAACGTTCCTTGACATAGAGTCTGCATTCTTCTGCGCAGTTTTCTCTGCATTATACAGTCCTATCCCACACTACACTTTGATCATCTAGAGCCACGTTCTCTCTCTCTCTCTCTCTCTCTCTCTCTCTCTCTCTCTCTCTCTCTCTCTCTCGCTCTCGCACTCAGAGGGCACACGATAATAGAAAGACAGATAAAAGGAAGACAGATGGAGATATGGAGAGCAGGAGAGACAGAAAATATGTAACATCTTAATCGTTGATCGAATAAAGATTTTTCTGAGTTCTGAGTTCGTTCTGAGTTGTATCTCCTGTCCCTCCCTCTTTTCCTTCCTCCTATCTGTCTGTCACCTTGTGTCGCGTTTCTCCATCGTCTAGAATGCACCGGCACCTCCGCGATGATTATCACAAAAGATAGGTACTTCTGCACGCCAAAATTAATTTACCAAAATGTTCTAAATAGCCTTGCTCTGAATATCCTAACAGTCAACGATGGTTAGTTACTCAAACGTTGATCCAAATTATCACGAACTTCTGCCATGTCCTCATAACAAAGATTATCATCATCTCTACGACAAACGCCGCGCACACCTACTTCCAATCCAGCCTCACGATTAGATCCGCTCGACACTTCCACAAGAACACGAGTTAGAAACAAAAGGGAGGCTATTGTTCTCAAGCTGAAGCCTCTCGGAGCTTGCTCTATCCCAGGTCTGTAAAGACCTCAACGTCATCGTTGCCTGGGGACACTGCGTCAATGAACCTGGAATCCTTGTGTGCTGATTCACCTCCCTTGACGAATTAACGCCCAAAGGTACATGTCCTTGCCGACATCATTCCCCGAAAAAGTCGGTCACCAGCCCAGGGGGCTGTAAGCATAAAGGCTCTTATGTCTTCTGTGTCGATTCCCTAATCATTCTCTTACAGGATAAACCTGTGTTGTTTAGAGCCCTTAAAGACCATGTGGCGGTTTCGTTGCCCATAACCTGTTTTTTTTTTCTGATGAAAAAGAAAGATTTTCTCTCGCTCTATCTCTCTCTCAGTCTCTATTTTCTGTTCTCTGTCTGTCTGTCTGTCTGTCTGTCTCTCTGTCTCTGTCTGTCTCTCTCTCTCTCTCTCTCTCTCTCTCTCTCTCTCTCTCTCTCTCTCTCTCTCTCTCTCTCTCTTAGTTCTTCAGCAATATGTTCATTTACTATTTCATATGAGGGTAAACATATTTTACGTACAAAATCTGTCGATCAGCCAGTCAATCCCTTCTTTAGTCAAGCTCAGGATAGATCAAGATAATGAATCCACCAAAACAACCCACACCGGCAGACCCGAAGACTCCATTCCTCACACCGTCAAACATTGGGAATCACACCCAGTAGACTTCGGACTTCCAAAGCAGAATCACTTTCGGAGTGAGTTTCCCCTATCCTCCGGGACGTCTCACATCACGCGTTACCCGACGAGACGTGCCGCACCTTATCTCCCCTGAAGACTGCCACCACGTTCAGGCAGCACACCATAAATGAACGTGCAAAGCCGTGGATAATATTCGAATATTTATAAATACAATTGCATTGTTCATAGACTTTCCTCGATTTGGTCTGAAAGCTGTTTCTCCACCACACACCTATTTCTCTCTCCTCTCTCTTCTCTCTCTCTCTCCTCTCTCTCTCTCTCTCTCTCTCCTCTCTCTCTCTCTCTCTCTCTCTCTCTCTCTCTCTCTCTCTCTTGTCTTGTACCCTGGTACATCAAGATATGGTGGTCCCTAGTGGGAAGAATTCAAATAAAAGGAATGGGACTATTTGGAAAAGCCCAGCGGATGTAAAGACAGTATCAAGGGTGAATTCTACAGCCTGGAAATGTAACGGTAGGTTTAGAGGTTGTTCATGTGAGTGTTGTCGTCGGTAGAGATACTTACAAACAGATGTAATAAACACAAATAAATCAAATGATTGGAGTGGGATTCTTGAATGCAACATGTAATCAGTTTAATTTGGGTTCCATTTTCATCAGCATACTAAGATTCAGTAAGTCAGCATATACTATTATCCACACGGTCTGCCGCTCAAGAATCGGGCTCTTCAGCCACAGTAGGAGGCGCTACAACTCCACAACTGACTAATCCACGGCGCTAAAACCATTGTCTCTCGAGACAGACGAATACAAGACGAAAAAAAAAAAAAAAATTCAAAACGCTCACACTGATTACAGACACGCAGTTTCGCTTCACATGCCTAATTGTGGAGTGTGACCGTCCCATCTCCTCATCTGAACTTAGTCCCACCAACGTCACACACCAACCACCTTCACCCCCTACCCCGACTTTGCCCCATCCAAGAGGAGTTCTTAGAGACAAAGAAAAGCAGGGACGACGAAAGAGACGAGGGATTTGGAAGCAGAACCAGAAGATGGAGGAAGATGGCGAGGGTGGGGATGGATGAGGTTAAGGACGACGAGGGATTCGATGCACTCGTTGGATTGGGTGGGAAAGTGCATCACTTTACAATCAACGTGAGGATCTAAATGGCTTCAGCTCTCTTTTGGATTTCGTTTTCTTTCTGTTCTTTATGTGACTAACTTGTTTCAGTTGTCTGCATATTTTTTGTGATTTATCCATATGCAGAAATTCCAATGAGTGAGTGAGTGAGTGACTGAGTGACTCTCTGTCTGTCTGTCTGTCTGTCTGTCTGTCTGTCTGTCTGTCTGTCTCTCTCTCTCTCTCTCTCTCTCTCTCTCTCTCTCTCTCTCTTCCCCCCCCCCCCCGCCCCCCCCCCCACACACACACAAAAAAAGGAACTTTGATCTGCCAATATGAAATCAAATGGATGAAATAAATTTAACAAACAGATAAACGTAAATCAATCGAACAAGCAAGCAAGCAAGCAGATAATCAGTCAATCAACAGCCACTCTATCACATAAACAAACTCTGATTTTTATTATATTTATGACCGGGTTTAAACCGATCACAACATCTATACTTGCTGAAAAAGGCACAGGAGCAAATCAGTGTAGAAAAGTGCTAGAGACAATCAATGTTTAACCAAGAGTAAAGAAAAACGAAGGAATAACTGACGTAATCATGAAGAAAGAAAGATTGGACGGAAGAAAGAAAGACGGTAGGAAGAAAAGGAAAGGAGAAAGAAAAAAAAAAAAGAACAAGCAGAAAAACAGAGAAAAGAAAATCAAAACAAAACGAACATTAAAAGAAAGGAAAGACAGAAAGAATAAAAGAAGGAAGAAAGGAAGGATGGGTGGAAAAGACAACAAACAAAGAAAAAAAAAAGGGGGGGGGGGGGGGAGGACAGGAAGACTGAAAGAAAGCAAGACAGGAATAGATGAAGAAAGAAAGAGAGAAAGAACTGAAGAAAGAACAAAGAAAGAAAGAAAGAGCGAAAAAAGAAAGAAGACGAGAGAGACAGAGAGTAGAAGGTGACACAGAGAGAAGGCAGGACTCTGCAAAGGTCGAAAGGGTCTGCCGTTTGATCTGGATTCGCGCCACAGATCCACAACACACCACAGATCCCCACCACACCACAGAATCGCACCACATCTCCGCACCACACCAGAGATCCGTAACACAGATCTGCGCCACAGATCCGCACCACGCCACAGATCCTACCACAGATCCGCACCTAGATCCACGCCACAGATCCGTACTACACCACAGATCCGCAACATGGTTCGCATCAATGACTTAATCTTTGGGTAATGTTTCCGTCATTAACTTGTATGAAAATCGTGTGTGTGTTTGTTTGTTTGTTTTTGTTTAATCTAACTAACAAAGAAGAAAGAAACAGACAGACACAATGAACCCAATAAACACGTGGCGGGGATACAAAGATGACTGAAAAAAAGGA
>JADBJO010000112.1:282770-285270 GCA_016801955.1 Conus betulinus
TCACCCTTTGCCCTTCCTCCCTCCCTCTCCCCCCCCCCTCATCTCTCTCTCTCTCTCTCTCTCTCTCTCTCTCTCTCTCTCTCTCCGTACATATCTTGGATATGAATAAGTCTCCTTGAATTCCCTCAGGCCTGGGGCTGGCACACCATAAACCAAGCTGACATGAAAAAAAAAAGGAAACCGCCCCACACTCGGCCTTGCGAAAGTCTGGACTTGATTAAATAACGTATACATCTCCACCCGAGGGAAGCTGTCTGGAAAACCTGGTGATATGGAGAAGAAGGCGGGGGGGGGGGGGGGGGGGGGGGGGGGGGGGGGGGGGGGAGACAGGATTGGGATGGGAGAACTGGGGGGGGGGAGGGGGGGCCAGGGGTATGGGGGGGGGGGGGGGGGGGGGGGGGGGGGGGGGGGCTGGGAAACAAGGAAGGTGGTGGTGCAAAGGAGGAGGGAAAGGTCAGGGAGGAGAGAGAGTGAGGTGAGGGTATGTACAGGTGCCAAAGTTTCGGCAGAGCAGCCTATTGTTATGACACATTGATGGCCGTAGCATTAACAACAAACAGAACTGTACTATGGCAAAGGACTTGATAGACAAGAGTCACGTTAACTGCAGTTTTTTTTTCCGCAAGAGTGTAGTGTAGTGTAGTGTGTAGTGTAGTGTAGTGTAGTGTAGTGTAGTGTAGTGTAGTGTAGTGTAGTGTAGTGTAGTTTATTTTGTCTTGTGTTGTCCTGCATAGTGTAGTGTAGTGTGGTGTAGTGTAGTGTAGTGTAGTGTAGTGTAGTGTAGTGTAGTGTAGTGTAGTGTAGTGTAGTGTAGTGTAGTGTAGTTTTGTGTCTTGTGTTGTCCTGCATAGTGTAGTGTAGTGTAGTGTAGTGTAGTGTAGTGTAGTGTAGTGTAGTGTCTTGTAGTGCAGTATAGTGTAGTAGTGTGGTCTCGTCTTGTGTTGCGTTGTGTAGTGTAGCGTAGCGCAGTGTAGTGTAGTATAGTGTAGTGTAGTGTTCGATATAAACTATGTGGCTGCACTCCAAAAATGAATGCACCAAGGTCTTGCTTAAGGAGTCAAGTGTTTATCGACTGAAACAATTAGATTGTTTTGAGAATTCGTATTGTGTCTGAAAGTTGATTCTCTTCGTTTTTTCTCATATGCCCACCAAGGTACAAGCCGAGAGGTCCCCAAACAGACATATCAAAATCGAAGATATGGCACTATTTCGGGAAGACCCACCTGGCGCAACGATAGAATCACGGATGAGTGCGAAGGCCTGAAATGTGACGTCAGCTAAGGGAATAGTCATGTATTTGAAGACTGTGAATGATGTCACTGGTCGGACCCCCCCCCCCCCCCCCCCCCCCTTCTCTCTAAACAAGTGAAATGATTGTTGGGGGGGGGGGGGGGGGCGTTTCTTTTGATCAATCATCAGTTTAAAGTCAAATGCTGTCTCAAACTTATGCTAGGCCTCAAAACGCTTACATGGATTATATAGTGATTGGGTGGTGCAAATCTTAATTAAGGCGTGTGGCCTGTTGTTTACATCCAAACAGGCCATAATGGGCTGCCACCTCATCAAAGACAGTTCTTTATACATTTGTTTCAAAAAGATTCTTTGAACAAGCAAAATTGCCTCAACATCTCTTTTCCATGAAATCTGTCTTCGATCAAATGAAAAGTATGTATATCTTTCAGGAACTAAATAAACAAAAAAAATCACATCTGGTGGAACGTTGTTGAGCAGGAATTTCACGGAGTAGTGCTTTGAAGCGAAAAATTAAGTTCTGTATTGCATCGTGCTGTATTGGATTATTGTGTTGTATTGAAGGGGCCTCTTGTATCATATCATGTCTAACAGCCTTGAAGTGGCTCCGAAGTCGGCTGAGCTTTAAACGTTGTGACTTGATAACTTCATCATCACAAGCTAATCAAAGGAAGGACAACTTCTTGTTGCCTTTGGGATCGTTTACATGTGCTGAGTGCATTCTGCACACGGTACCTTGGATTGTTGTTTGTTGCTAAAGTACGTTCTGATACGCTACAAAAGAGCAAGAAACGACAAGAAGAAAAAAGAAGAAGAAGAGAAGACAGACAGAGAGAGAGAGAGAGAGAGAGAGAGAGAGAGAGTGAACGTGTGTGCACGTGTGTGCGTGCGTGCGTGGTGTGTGTGTGTGTGTGTGTGTGTGTGTGTGTGTGTGTGTGTGTGTGTGTGTGTGTGTGTGTGTGTGTGTGTGTGTGTGTGTGTGTGTGTAGTGTGTGTGTGTGTGCGTGCGCTGGAAAAAAGATGTGACATTCTCGTTTTTTTTTTCTCTTATTCGGAGAAAGAAATATAATATTCTCTCCTCCCCCCTCTCTCTCTTCCCTCCCTCCCTCCCTCCTCTCCTCTCTCTCTCCCTCTCTCTCTCTCTCTCTCTCTCTCTTCTCTCTCTCTCTCTCTCTCTCTCTCTCTGCTTTCCCATCACATCCACATTCATAACTGTCCACACGACAATTCCCCCTTCTGCTTCCTCTTT
>JADBJO010000112.1:297770-302770 GCA_016801955.1 Conus betulinus
GAGTAATTCACCTTAAAGCCTTCCAGGAAATACTGTCCAGTGCTCAGCCAGCCTTCCAGGAAATACTGTCCAGTGCTCAGCCAGCCTTCCAGGAAATACTGTCCAGTGCTCAGCCAGCCTTCCAGGAAATACTGTCCAGTGCTCAGCCAGACAATCAGCCAGGTTGACATAAACCAAGGAAGGTGAGTCAGACACAGATAATCCAGCTTAAAGCTAGCCAGGTGATAATTGTCCTGTGTCTGACCAAAGTGTCAGACAATCAGGTGATAATGTCCTGTGTCTGGCCAAAGTGCCAGACAATCAGGTGATAATGTTCTGTGTCTGGCCAAAGTGCCAGACAATCAGTTGATAGTGTCCTGTGTTTAGCTAAACTACCAGTCAGGTATGACCCAGGAGAGATGAGTTAGAAACAGCAGCCCAGTTTTACCTGCCAGCAGCCAGATATGTTGCTCTAAAATTCTACTGGTCAGTCTCTATGATCAGGAGATCAGGAATCAAAACTTCAATGACAGCAGGGAGAGGATACCTAGTTTTCTCTCATTACCTTGTGGAAAAAGTGAGTTTCGGACAAACAAGATATCTGACCAGCCAGCTAGCTAGCCACTTGGACAAGACCAGTTGTAGTACCCAGCCTAGCCCAGCCAAATCAGTCTGGTGTAGCACGAAGAGATGCGTTAAACACGAATCAGCAACCAAGTAACTTACAGGGAGAGACTTGAAGAGAATTCAACTTTCCTAGCTGATTTCAAACCGAGGATTAGCACAGTCAATCAATACTGACATGTCGAAACTTAGCCACTGGCGTCTTGAATATCAACCAGGTGAGATAGGTTCGTCGCATATAAACAAGTGATCCCAAGCGATAACTAGATTAGACAGGTCAATCACAGGGAACAAACATGGCAAGTATGTGAACTGAACTGCATCTGATTAGCCAGACTTTAAAATGAATGAACACTTCGCCTATCTTTGTCAAGTGAGCTGAGCACAACCGACGTATCCCGGTTGGTATCCAAATGAGAGGGTGTAAGACACAGGTAATCAGCTTGATAGTAACGTACACTATGCTTGGCTAGCGAGCCTTAAAAGCGAGTCGAAAGCAGTTGGTTAGCTTTGTGGACCAGGCAAGGTGATCGTCAACACAGATATCCAGAATGGTAATCGGAGGTAAAATCTTTCATTCCCAGTTCAGTCATATGGCGTGAGTAAAGCTTATGTTAACCAGCAGGTGAACAGGAAGACGCATTGAATTCGGGTAGCTAGGTCACACGCGTTGAACACAAGTAACTAGGTGAGACGCGTTGGATATGGTAACTGGTTTAGATGCCTTGGCCACGAACAACAAGATGAGACGGGTTGAAGGCTGTGAATCAGATGAAACGTGTTGAACATAAGCCACCAGGTGAAAGCTGTTGAACGCAGATGACCAAGTACAACGCACTGACCGCAGGTTCCAAGGTCAAGTGTTTTGAACACGAATAAGCAGGTAATTCTCCTTGAACGCAGGTAAGCAGGTAAGACGCACTGATCGTGAATAACAAGGTGAAATCCTTGAACGCAAGTAAGCCTTGCACCTCACTTTGAGCACAGATAAATCACCTGGTAAGACGCATTGAACACAAAAGAAAGATGGTTACCTGCTTTGAACACGGGTCAGACGCCTTGAAGAGTCGGGCAGGACGCTTGAAGGCAGGTAATCAAAAGAAACGCGTCGAAGGGCAATGAACCAAGTCAAAGAGAGAGACACAGCTCATAGAACACGTTTCAAACACCGGTATCGTAGTAAAACACATCAAACACAAGTACTAACCATTACAGAAAGCCGTTGACCTCAGGTACCAAAGTGAGACGCCTCGGGCACAGGTGAGACGCGTCGAAACAGCGATCGGAAAGTGGCTGAGATGAGTCAAGCACGGCTAATTACCCCGCATGGTTTGCAGCCAAGATAACACGCACGCCTCAGATCCCGTCAATGAATCAGGACTTCCAGTCGACAAAGCAGACCTATGTTCTTAGCGAGGCCATGGACCATAGTTTCACAGTCAGGCGTTCAGGGGAGATGAGTTCGAATCCATTCACACAGAGGCAGTGGGATTGGTGACGTCAGCTGAGGAGCAGAAGACCCGAGCGGATGGTGCAGCCGAGGTGAACGGGTTAACCACGAGTGTGTGTGCGTGTGTGTGTGTGTGTGTGTGTGTGTGTGTGTGTGTGTGTGTGTGTGTGTGTGTGTGTGTGACATCTTTAACATTTTTAAATCCATTTGCTTGATTTTAAGCATTTCTTTCAAAAGATTGCATAATCAATCACTGCATACACGTGATAAGAAAAAACACACACATACACACACACACACACACACGCGTGCGCGCGCGCGCACGCATGCACGCACGCACGCACGCACACACGCACACACACACACACACACACACACACACACACACGTTTACACACCCACATACACACACAAACAAACACACACACATCTGTCTATCTATCTGTCTGTCTGTCTGTCTGTCTGTCTGTCTATCTATCTATCTCTCTATCTGTCTCTCCATCAATCTATCTCTCTATCTCAATCTATCTTTCTATCTATCCATCTATTTACCTATCTATCTATCTATGTGTGTGTGTGTGTGTGTGTTCACACACACACACACACACACACACACACACACACACACACACACACACACACACATATATATGAATGATGATGATAATAATGATGGTGATAAGAATATCAACAGCATTAACAACTAAATAATAAATCAATCAATGGTAACAAAGCTATAACATTCATTGTAGCTCATTTATTTATTTATCTATTTAACAAAGTCTTCCATTCACGAAACAGCACGCACTAAAAAAAAATAAATAAATAAATAAACAAAATAGAAAAAAAAGACCTACAGGTCATCTGATGCTACAGCTAAGGAAAACGCATATCCCTCTTAAAAAAGAGATGGTGAGTGGATGTTATTCAGATCAGACGAAACGTACACAGCTTACAAGACACGCACCCAGGTGATCATCACTTGGTGCACGGCAAGCCAGCCTTGTCATCTCCCAATAACCAAAATAGCCTATGACCTTCGTCATAATCAAGGGAGACAACAGACGTTTAGAGTAGTCGGTTGCAGACGTGACAGTCGGCGGGATGATACGGGTAGGCTCCGCTGTCTATCTTGCTACGGCCTAGACACGGTGACCCTCTAAAAGTGAATGGCCCGGTTAGGTTTTGGCGCTTTTAAGCTGAGGCTGCACACTGGCTAACTCGAGAGGTAAAGGGCACGCAAATATTGACCAGCCACGATCGTGATCAAACTTGGCCAATCAGAGGGCCTAGTTCTTTAATCACCGGGCTATTTCTGGACGTACAGAACCCCCGCCGCTGGCATCTTTCCAGTTTAATCATGTCCACGTCTCTCTGTCTGTCTGTCCGTCAGCAACATTGCGCCAACACTACCCGACCCATTTCACCGACAATTGGTAGAAAGATAGCATGTGTGGCACAAGGACGAAGCGGTTTAACTGTTGTGCAGATCCAGATCAAAGAACGGGTACAGGACTTTTTTTTGTCACAGTGCCTGAGAAACTGTTCCACCTGGGTGGAAGTTCACGCTCTCCAGACTATCGTTCTGGTTGCAATGTAAAACCCATGATAGTAATTAAAGGAAAGCCCTTTAAAATATATGTAGATTCCCAAAACATCGATTTTACATCTGACGGAAAAGCAGATCTTGGGTGTCGGTCTTTTCTTGCTGGTGGATATTTCATAAGGCATTTTTCTAAACTTTCTAACTACAGTGCAGTGTCTCCTCTGGTGAGTTGCCTCGTGACGACGTGCTGTCAAATGTCACCCGTGGACCGCTGTGTGTTGGATTCGTGGCATGCAGGGCAACACCTATGTGTGATTGTGTACAGAGAAGCCGGAGCAAAGGGGTTGAGAAATGCTACTGACTGGGCAAGGAAAATGAGATAGATCAGGAGAAAATGGGCAGATCACACTGTGACAGATCAACCAAATGAACTGTGTACCCCTAACACAGCCAGTCAGATAACCAGTATCGTGCAGGTCGGACAAGTGTAATGCGGCTGACCAGGCAGACAGGCTATTGAGAATATGCAAACCACAGCCAAACTATCTAGATATATCAAAGAGAACCTTACACGAGATTGGCGAACATAAACAATAACGAATCGCAGTAAAGGTACCCGGGAGAGTACTGACCTTTGCCAAGGTGGAACGGATCCGCGATCCGTTCTTGATCCGGATCCGTATAATGGATCAATACAAGAATTCAGTGGAATCGTCCTTGAACCACCCACATGCTATCTTTTCAGTAGTTTTGTTTAAAATCGGTTGTGTGTGTTTTGCTTAAAATAGTTGAACAGATTCCCAATACGCCCTCAGAATCAGATCCGGATCACAAACCTGAAATGAAACGAAATTGTATGGGTTCATTTTGGCGCCATATGCCATGTTTTTCACGACGTTTTGCTAGAATTAATTCTTTTGGGGGGGAAGACGTAATTTTTGCTAAGAGACAGCCTAATAACAAGCAATGCGCGCGTGCGCGAGTGTGAAAGATTAAATGCCAGAAGTATCCATTATTGTTACTGCGGGGGTTGGGGGGGGGGGGGGGGGGGGGGGGGGGGGGGGGGGATGGGGGGTGGGGGGGGCAGGTAATTGCTGCTCCCGTGGACAGAACAACCAAGGGAGATAACCCGCGCCCCATTGGTGTAGATATTGCTAAGGAAAAAAAAAGGAAAATGAAATAAAGAAAAAAATTGTGATAATCATTAACAAAACGCTGACATGTAAACTCCGCAGATGAAGAGATGCGCACAACACATTAAAGTCGATAAATTACTTGCCTGGACGACGAGGGAGAGGGAAGCTTTGCTCAGTGAGTAAACAATACGTTTATTTCACTGACGCCTTTGCTCAGCTGGCCTCGCTCCACAATGTCACCTGACTGCCCTTATTACCAAGGAGA
>JADBJO010000112.1:307770-312770 GCA_016801955.1 Conus betulinus
TGTCTGTCTGTCTGTCGGTCTGTCTGTCTGTCTGTCTGTCTGTCTGTCTGTCCATCTATCTACTTATCGAGAGAGAGAGACAGACAGACAGACAGAGAGGGGGAAAGAGAGATTGTGTGTGTGTGTGTGTGTGTGTGTGTGTGTGTGTGTGTGTGTGTGTGTGTGTGTGTGTGTGTATGTGTGTGTGTGTGTGTGTGTGTGTGTGTGTGTGTGTGTGTGTGTGTGTGTGTGTGTACAAATAGGCAGGCAGATGTACCGACAGATAGATAGACAGAGGCCGCGAATTAGATAAAAAAAAAAATTCGTCAGCATTCTTATCTATCAAGCTGTGGAGAACATGTCGCTCCTTCTTCTTTTCCTCTTCTTCTTTTTCTTCTTCTTCTTCTTCTTCTCTCTCTCTCTCTCTCTCTCTCTCTCTCTCTCTCTCTCTCTCTCTCTCTCTCTCTCTCTCTCAGGAGAACGCGATTCCACAAGTAAATCACTATTTTCTTGCTGAAGAAGAAGAAAACCACCGAAGACAGAAAATCTATTTCTTTTACTTCGGAATCTGCCACAGGTCATTTGCTTCTGCTGCTTCTAGCAACAGACATGTTTGTGCCCGTTGTTTTCTTCGACGGTGACAGTGATGTGCACACACACACACACACACACACACACACACACACACACACACACACACACACACACACACACACACGAAGACAGACAGACACAGAGACAGAGACATGGAGACACACACACAAATACAGAGACAGAGCAACAGAAGAGAGAGAGGAGAGAGAGAGAGAGAGAGAGAGAGAGAGAGAGAGAGGAGAGGAGAGAGAGAGAGAGAGGAGAGAGAGAGACAGACAGACAGACAGACAGACAGAGAGAGAGAGAGAGAGAGAGAGAGAGAGAGAGAGAGAGAGAGAGAGAGGAAAACAGGGGGGGGGGTGCAGGGGAAGAGAAGGGGGAAGAGGGTTATGAGTGGATGGCAGACAGGGAGGCAAAGAGATGGGCAGATTGACATGTTTAAAAGAAGAGAAAGAGGAGACACATGCGCACGCACACACACATACACACACAGGACACACACAGACACACAACACACACACACACACAGACACTCACACACACACACACACACACACACACACACACACACACACACACACACACACAGAACCAGACAGAGAGAGAGAGAGAGTGGGGGGGGGGGAGAGAGAGAGAGAGAGGGAGATGGAGTCAGAGGGAGAGAAAGATGGGGAAGAGAGAGAGAGAGAGAGAGAGAGAGAGAGAGAGAGAGAGAGAGAGAGAGAGAGAGAGAGAGAGAGAGAGAGAGAGAGAGAGAGAAAGACAGAGACAGACTGACACAGAAACAGATCGACAGACGGAAAGAAAGACAGACAGACAAACAGATTGACAAACAGACACAGACACAGACAGTCATGCAAAGAAAGAGAAATATTCGCAAAAATAGACAAAAAAAATTAATAAATAAAAAGAAAATCAAGAGAAGGGAATGAACGCCGAAATAAATGAGAGACGTATTTATGAATAATCTTTTTTGTTTTTCAAATCTTCCTGTGGTTTCTCTATGCAGAAGTAACTACCAAGCTAACGAATTTCAAACGAGCGCAATTGTTTTCGCTTGGGGAACCTATCTGATCTATAATATAACCTGAAGAAAATCGTTAGCAACATCGCTGATTATGAGTTGACAAGACATCTCGGTTTTGATACGCGTTCTTAGATTGCACACGCTTTTCCCTTTCAGCGTGTAATTAAAGCTCGTGACGTGAAAAATAAAAAAAGAAACAATGAAACACACGACATGAATGTCTGGCACGACAGGTAAAGAGTTCTTTGAGTGCAAGTTTAACAGGTTGTCAGTCTGTTTTTTTTTCTTTTTCTGCTATCGTCGTTTCTCTCTACGTCTCTCAGTCTCAGTCTCAGTTTCTGTCTGTCTGTCTGTCTGTCTGTGTCTGTCTCTCTCTCTCTCTCTCTCTCTCTCTCTCTCTCTCTCTCTCTCTCTCTCTCTCTCTCTCTCTCTCTCTCTCTATCTATCTATCTATCTATCTATCTATCTATCTATCTATCTATCTATCTATCTATCTATCTATCTATCTATCTATCTATCTATCTATCTATCTATCTATCTATCTATCTATCTATCTATCTATCTATCTATCTCCGTATATCATGAATTTTCTTATGCTTACTTCCGCACCAAACATTAAAGAGGTAGAGATGGGAACGGAGGACGACCATGATTCAGAGCACAGAGATGACCCCGAAGACTTGTCTCAGGGTCAGTCAATCGTAGGATGCTCATTCTGACAACGCTACCATCAGTGACATCAGGGCATATATGCAGGAAATGGCCGGAAAGGTGGACAGCTTTTACTCAACTACGAGACAAGACGTGAAAATGGCTTCTGGCGACACCAATGCTGTCAACAACGGAAACTGTAATGATTGTAGATATACGCGTTGATGTGTTGACAGTTACATTCAAATTAATATCTTCCGCAGTCTGTTTTTTTTTTTCTTTTTCATCGCGATGTTGTATTCTTGCACTTGTTACATCTGTTTATTCTTAGATACAGCACCCATCCCATCGAATCCTCCCATGAGAATGGGCTTTGTAAGCTTATCTCAATAATCATTCATTCATTCATTCTCTCGTCCTGCCTCCCTCTCTCTCTCACGTGCAGGAAAGCAACGAGAGAGAGAGAGAGAGAGAGAGAGAGAGAGACAGAGAGAGAGACAGACAGACAGACAGACAGACAGAGGGACAGAGATAGAGACAGGGACACAGAGACAGACAGAGATACAGACAGATAGAAATGTATACGGATAAATACGCAGAAACACACAGAGAGACGGATTTTGTTGTGACAAAAACATGAGAGAAACAAAAGTACAACACAACGAAAACCATTAAGTACTTTTCAGTGGTAGGTGGGTTTTTTTTTTTAAATCTAAGTTTCAATGCCTTATACAAAACCAAGAACCAAATTCGATTCTTGTTTGTTTGTTTGTTTGTTTGTTTTTTTTTTTTTGCTGTTTTTGTCTTTTTTCCCCGCGCTAGCTCGAAGTTTAATTGTATGGACATTTGGCGTGTTCTTCACCGCAAGATAAATTATACGAGGAGAATGGCTGGCTCACGATAGAGTCAGTGTTCGCCCGAACGCACTATTTCTTCTCTTCTGAACGGCAGGTTTTATGTACACAGAAAGCCTAAAATTGCACCATGTCTTTAATAAGCATCTACATCTTTCTAACTCTTTTCTTTTTTATTCTACTTCTTTCCTAACAGGATCAAGGACACCCCTTCCCCTCACTTCACCATCATCCTGCCCTTCATTTCCATCCCTTCTGCTGTCTGCCACCCCTTCTTTTTTATCATGCATTTCCTTAATGTGCCTGTCTTTTTTTTTCCCGTAAGAGAAGCCTTGAAAACTGTTTTTCTTTCTCTAATCGCGCGCGTGCGCCTGTGTGTGTGTGTGTGTGTGTGTGTGTGCGTGCGTGCGTGCGTGCGTGCGTGCGTGCGTGCGTGCGTGCGTGCGTGTGTGTGTGTGTGTGTGTGTGTGTGTGTGTGTGGTGTGTGTGTGTGTGTGTGTGTGTGTGTGTGTGTGTGTGTTGTTTACTTGTTTGTTTGTTCAATGGATCCATACGCTATCACACTACGTTTCCTAAGCGTCCTGTCCGTTCTTTATTTTTTCCGTCCTTCTCTGTTTGTGTGTGTCTGTTTGTTTTCATTCTTTCTTCAAATGAACCATGCAGTTTCATCCATTCCTCAAACGGTATGCTTTCTTTTACATTTTTTCCTTTTTCTTCATGAAATGCGAACTCCAACTGGAAAGAATGCATCTTTCTCCCCTTTCGTTCTTTCTGTGTAAATAGGGTCCATAACATTTTACCTTCCCTTTTCGATACAGGTTCTGTCTTTCTTTTTCTCTTGGTTTCTGTCCTTTTTTTTTTTCTTTCATTCATTCATTCATTCTTTCTTTCATCTAAGTTGGTTCCATTCAGGTATATAACGTCCACCCTCACCCAACAAGGGAGAGAAAAAAATCCACCCCAACACCACACTTATACCACCAGAATGACCATAGATTCAGATTCACGGCGAAAATGACTCTGTTTCATCATAAGCGATCAAGGATTCGAACCCCCGTACCATCTGACTTCCAACGCCGTGCCCCGCCACTGAACCAGTCAGACCTGCACTATAGATTAGGCTTCAGTCAATTTACAGTCCCATCCACCTCAGGGGAAAGGAGGGGATAGGGGTAAGGGGGGGGGGGGGGGGGGGGGGGGGGGGGCTGGAGGGGAGAAGAGAAAGACGAAGGTGCGAGGAGAACGTGGGTACGGTGGAGAGCGCATGGGGGAAAGGGGGAGGTTGATGGTGGATATGACAGCCGGGGATAACTGTCTTAGGAGAACGTTGGAATTTTTGTACATGTTAAAGAAGGGGGATAGGAAATGGAGGGGGGGGGGGAGGGGGGAGAGTTAGGGCGGCATGGGAGGAGGAGATGTCTCTATTCTAACAGCACACTAACACCGCAAGAACAGAGACCATGTTAAAACAGGCAGCGAAAACGGCGCTTTGTACATGGTGTCCCGTGGGATGCTGATCTCTCCACGTCGGAGGGCAAACACAGCGCTCTCCCACTCTCTTTCTTCTTTCTTCAGTTCCTTCTTAAGAGGAGCTATGCAAATCTAATCTCCGAACTTCTTATTCCTCTCTTCTTTCAATCATTTTTCTTTACTCCCTCTTGAAAGGGCCCATGCAATTTGAAATTCCAAACGTCTTTTTTTTTTTCATTGTTCTTCGTTCAATCTTCCTTTTTTTTTTTTTCGAATTTCTCCCTTGTTTAATTCTTTCTCTCTTAACAAGACTCATACAATTCCAAACTCCAAACATCTTCCTTCTTCCATTGGTTTCGTTTTTGTCTGTTTTTCACTTCTCATTTTTTGCGTTCTTTCTTTTTTTTTTTTTTTTTTTTTTTTTT
>JADBJO010000112.1:330270-332770 GCA_016801955.1 Conus betulinus
CAAAAGTGACCGTGAACAAAGGGAAATGTTTGTTCTTCTTGTGTATAACCAAAGTTTAAATGTTTTAATCCCCAGTGCTTGGAGTTGGCAGCTCTGTGAAAAGGGGTTTAAGTGTATTTGATGTGTGTCTGTAAAATGGAGCCTGATAGCGCGTGCATGGTCTATTCTGAGCTTTTGGGATTGATTGTGTAAGTGTGTATGTCACGAGATTAATATATCACATTGGTGTGGCTTTTTTTTTTTCCTCTGTTGGTATGCCACCACACCAAGCCTCTCTTTCTGACAAAAGAGCAACATAGTCTCATGTGTAGAAGGCTTTAGCGTCGAAGCGGGCTGCTTCTGTGTCGCTATTTTTCTTTCCATTCTTTTGGCGGCTTACACCTACCTATCCCCGTTCCATCCCTCCATGGATGGAACCACCCACACACATACACACACCCCCAATCCCCGCCTGCTTCAGTTTCCGAGCTGCCTCCAGGCGCTTCAACTCTCAACCTATATTCAGACTGACAAGAAGCACTGGAGGCCTGTATGGTTATCGTTCCTGTATTGTTTTCACGACATGAGTCCTCCTCCTCATACCTACAAACATACCAACTACGCATCGCGTGCCCTTCTACAGAAACATTTTTCTTGCATAATTTGATAATAATAGCTGTTTTCCCCGTTCTCCTAAGGAAAACATGTAATTTTATCATCCTTCAGGGAAACAGTGGTTAGCTGTTATACTTGAGACTAACACCTATTTTTTTCTCAAGATTATAATTGCTTTTGCCTCTTTTCCATAAGAATCACAACTGTTTATTCTGTTTTCTCAAGGAACACAGTCATCATTGTTCCCATAGCTAAGGAACACAGCTGTTGTTTCTATTTTTGAGGAGAGAACAGTATTCATCCTCAACGAAACGACAGACATAGGGGAAATGTCTGGCAGGCCTCAGTCTTGAAGAGCGCTGCTTCTGTGTCGCTGTTTTTTCTTGCCATGCGTTTGGTGGCTTTCACCTACCTATCCCTGTTCCATCACCCCACCCCACGCCCACGCCCACCCATCCACCCACCCCCTCACACATACAACACTCTTCCCATCCCTGCCTACTTCAGTCCTCACGCTGCCTCCGGGCGCCTCAACTCTCAACCTATATTCGACTGACAAGAAGCGCTGGAGGCCTGTCTGGTTATCGTTCCTGTATTGTTTTCACGACATGAGTTCCTCCTGACATCGACAACTAATACCAACTACGCCTCGCGTTTTCTTCTAAAGAAGTATTTCCGATGTACGATTTAATGATTGCTGTTTTTCCCCTGTTCTCCTCAGGAAGACAGATATGTTATCCTTCAGGTAAACCATACTTTGCTGTTATCTCTGAGCCTAACAGCTGTTTTTTTTTTTCTTCTCTCAAGATTATAATTGCTCTGTCTCTTTTCCGTAAGAATTGCATTTGTTTGCCCCCCCCCCCCCCCCCCCCCCCCCCTTTTTTTTTTTTTTTTTTTTACCACGGAACATGGTCATCATTGTTCTATCGCTAAGGAACACAACTGTTGTTCCTATTTTTTGAGGAGAGAACAGTATTCATTCTCAACGAAACGACCAAAATAGGAAAAATGTCTGGGCTGCCCTCAGTGTTGAAGTGCGCTTCTTCTGTGTCGCTGTTTTCCTTTCCATTCGTTTGGCGGCCATTTGACTTTTTCTGCTGACACGTACCGATCGCTGTTCCCTACCCTCACCCCACACCCACGCCTACCCATCCACTCATCACACACACACACACACACACACACACACACACACACACACACACGAAATCACACACACACACACACACACACACACACACACACACACACACACACACACACAAACACACACACACACACACACACACACACACACACACACACACACACACTTCCCATCCCTTCCTGCTTCAGTTCCCGCGCTGCCTTCCAGACGTCTCAACTCTCAACCTATATTCAGACGACAAAGAGCACTGGAGGCATGTCTGGTCATTGTTCCTGCATTATTTTCACTACTTGAGTTCCTACTGACATTGACAACTAATACCAGCTACGCATCGCGTTCTCTTTCTGTAAAAGCATTTTTCGGCCAGGCGATTTGATAATAGCTGTTTTCCCCTGTTCTCCCTAGGAAAACAGATATTAACCTTCAGGTGAAACATGCTCTGACACTCACAACATTTTTTTCTCAAGATCATAATCACTTTGCTTTTTTTTTTTTCCATAATGATTACAGTTGTTTCCCTTGTTTTCCCGAGGAACATCGTTCTCATCGCCAAGGAACACAACTGCTGTTCCTATTTTTGAGGAGACAACAGTAATTATCCTCAACGAAGCTAGAGAACTAGGGAAAATGTCTAGGGGGCCTCGGACTTGAAGCGCGCTGCTTCTGATTTGCTGTTACTCTTTCCATTCGTTTGGTGGCTTACATCTACCCATCTCCCGTTCCCCACTCCCAAACCACACTCACGCCCCTCCATCCACC
>JADBJO010000112.1:347770-350270 GCA_016801955.1 Conus betulinus
ACCCCTTTGCGATATCATCATCACTGGACACAAAAGCTATCGCCGTTTCCTCATTCCCACCTGGAACAAAATGCTACCTCATTCATTTCCATCTCTTTCCATTCAGGCTTTTTGAGTCCAGAATAAGCAAGACTACCTCGTCTCAAGTGTTCGTCTGTATCTATGGGGGGGGAACTCCTCAAGTGTCATCTTCGTTCATTCTCGTTTCGGCATTTCCCGACCACAAGGGGCTTTGGTTTTTGACAGCCATTGATCTCCTAACCGATTCCTTTTGTCTGTCAGAAAGCGTGAAATATACAGTGATTGTTTCCTTTTTTATGGTCTGTTCCTTCTTTCATTATTTTACCCCCCCCCCCCCCCCCCCCCCCTCCCCCATATGTTCCTTTCATTCCTTTTTCTTTTATTTCTTTGTTTTCCTTTGTTATTTCTTTCTGCCTTGTTTCGTACTTCCGTTTGTATCTCAACCTTCCTTTCCTTTTATTTCTCTTCGTTTCCTTCGTTCTCTTCTTTCCCCACTGTATTGCCTCCCTTTGTTGCTTCGTTTCTTTCTTTCCTTCTTTCCTTTCGATTTTTTTTTAGTGTGGGGGGATGGGGATAGAGGAAGGGGGGGGGGGATCTTTTTCCTTACCTCTTTCTGCACATCATATCTTCATTCTCTCTCTCTCTCTCTCTCTCTCTCTCTCTCTCTCTCTCTCTCTCCCCCCCCCCCCCCCCCCCCCCCCCCAGCATCATCATGGTAGAGGGATGGGCAGAGAAGTTCATGTTTTTATTTCATTCTCCTTCATTCCCCTCTTCCTCTCTTGCTTGCTTTTCTTTACAACCATTTGAATGCTTCAAAATGGCCACAGAAGGGTGGGTGGAGACAGAAATTGTGTCAGCAAAACTGGGGTTTCTGTGATATGTTTTTTTTTTTTCGAGTCTTCTCGACTCTAAGAACAGCCTTTTGGGCGGTGCGCTGAAAAAAGTATTAAAAGTTTCTTCCAGCTTGATCGGTTCGGTTGTGTGCCAAGACATGGCTCTCTGCAAATGATAGAGGATGGAATGTCGCGAAACGTCCTTTGTGGATCTTGTCCTCGCTGACAGAGTGTTTCTGTGTACTATTTCGCTAATGGACATTCTGAGCGGAGAGGACACACACACACACACACACACACACACACGCGCGCGCACGCGCGCACACACGCACGCACACACGCACACACGCACGCACGCACGCACGCACACGTACGCACGCACGCCCACACGCACGGACGGACACACACGCATATGTGTAGATAGATAGATAGATAGACAGGCAGACAGACAGATAGATAGATAGATAGACAGACAGACAGATAGATAGATAGATAGACAGATAGATAGATAGATAGATAGATAGATAGATAGATAGATAGATAGATAGATAGATAGATAGACAGACAAACAGACAGACAGACAGAGAGAGAGAGAGAGGGAGAGATAGATAGATAGATAGATAGATAGATAGATCGATCAACACAAAGAAAAAGAGCGCGTTTATGCATTTGTTTTTAAATGTTATGCTTATATGTAGCGATGTACACATGTATGGATGTATTTGTATAGATGTGTACGTGCGTAGTTGTATAGATATGTACGTACATTATCATATTATTAAATCTACCATCTGCTTACTATACACTCATTTGCGGAGGAGTAGGGGGAGGAGCAGAGGGGAGGGGGATGCTGTCTGCTTCCTGTTTTTTGTTTGTTTGTTTGTTTGTTTGTTTTTTGTGTATTTGTTTTCGTTTTTTGGGTTTTTTTTTTCACGTTTTAAGGTAGGGTATACTCCTTTCCCTCAATGAACGTATTTCGTTCGTTCATTCACTGTCTCCGTTTCCTTCGCAGTTTCAGAATTTCTATAATGTTTATTTTTAACTTCAAAGACTCGTTGATGCTTAGACTTTCATTTTTGTCTCATGAAGACCTTTAAAGTTCGAAAAAACATTTTCTAGGTTTAGGGTCGGAGTGTCACCCCTAAACTCTCATTATTTGCAATTTTCAATTAATGATGAATGAAGAAATTATGCCCCTGTTGTAAAAACACCGCAGGAACAGAGGTTTTAATAATAATAA
Source organism: Conus betulinus (assembly GCA_016801955.1). Taxonomy (NCBI): domain Eukaryota; kingdom Metazoa; phylum Mollusca; class Gastropoda; order Neogastropoda; family Conidae; genus Conus; species Conus betulinus. The sequence goes on from JADBJO010000112.1 coordinate 349,865, forward strand.
TAATAATAACAATGATAATAATAATGATAACGATGATAACAATGATGATAATACTATTTTACTATTATTATCATTATTACAATCATTATTAATTCTATAAATGTCATCATTATCATAGCTGTTATTAGACCTCTTGCTGTTGTTGTTGCTGTTGTGGTTGATATTGTTAATATCATAATCATCATTGTTCTCGTTATTATTCCAATTATTGTGTTATTTGTCCAAATTACATTGATATTACAAGCTAATTCTTTGGACCGAAACCCATCATCGTTTACGTTTTGATTGTTTATGCCAGACACTGTTCTGTGGTATTTCGATCACCTATATTGCCTATAAAGGGTTAAGCGTGCAAGCTGTGTGTCTACTCAAATATTTCTGTTAGGCATGCTGTGGTTTTTCGATA
>JADBJO010000112.1:357770-360270 GCA_016801955.1 Conus betulinus
CTCAAGTGATTCCTGTTCTGAATCGTAACTCCTTCCCTAAATATTGAATCAAGGTGTTGTCTTCCGAATCAAAGATGAAGAGGCGCAAGGATTGCTATCTCGCTTTAGTTCCAACCCTTCATCTTGGTCGGAGTCCCATGCACTCTCAAATGAAACTGAACTGTTTCCAGGCGAGAGAACCGTTCAGTTTACTGCGCTGCCCTCTACAGTAAGCATGTATGCCAGCGTTTTCATGTGCATTGCTCAGTAAGGTCGGCCAACAGCCTGCGCGTAGTCGTTCGTCTGCAGGCGAACCACCGTATGTCTTTTTTAAACTTAACATTTTGACACTCTCAGCAGTGTTAAATGCGACAGACAGACAGCGAACCCGAGAACAGCGAGCAGGCTGAGCAAATTAAACCAACAAGGAGATTAACTGCTTTAAACGTGTGAAATGGAGACCCGACTGTTAGAAATCGACGATGCTGATCCTGCCTTGGCTGCATCTTTGGATGCACGAACCAGCCTCAGGTCAGGGGAGTGAGGGCAATATTCAACCGGTCTGTAATCTCATCTGCATACAAGGGAAAAGATAAGGAGCAGAGCTGTGGACACAGACGACATGTCACCGCGACATGAGAATTGCGTGTGTGGTGGACAAATAATGCAAGACAGCAGATTTTCCTTGATCTCATGTCAGGGGGAGGAGGGAGGGAGAGAGGGAGCTTTCATCCCACGCTTGATGTTAAATGTACAGGTGGCATTTCATAAAACATGACTTTTCACTTGATTATAAACTGGTCATGGCATGATCTGTTTCTTTTCCAAGTGCATCTCCACCTATCCAAAACCGAATTTGATTTTCCTGTCGCAGATTACGACCAAAAGAATAATTTAGTGACAATCTGACGTTTTAAAGTCGGGGAGGGGGTGGGGGGATAGGGGGCACAGAGGAGGTAATTTCAGCAAATGTACACATCACGTGCCATGTCAGATGAGCACTAAACGAAATAGACGTTAAAGATGCCACGCAGTACAGAACAGTTGCTGAGTGTGGCTTTTTAGTGAAAAAACGAAGCCGCTTACACTCAGCGTAGAAAGTACGGAATTTTCTTGGGGAGACACTAGGGATGGGATGGAGGAAACGAATAGAGAGGAGCGAGTAGAGTAGGGGGGGGGGAGGGGTGCTGTCAGTTTCGTATTTGCTCTGCGATGTGATGCCAAATTTGTGCTGCCAGTGTCCCTAATTCCAGCAGACGCGTGGCTCCCAGTCTCCTTCCACTGACTGTCAAAGACCGTTAGGACGCGATTCTTAATGCGACTTTGGCGTAACGAGATATGACGTTCGACCTAGTCTTTAACACCATGATGATAGGGGTGTGCTTTTTGTAATCTTATCTAAAATGCAAATTGTACATTGCGTTCACACAACTTTTGTTAAAAACAAACAGTCAAGCAAACAAACAAACAAAAAAGATTATTCCTCAGTTTTCCTCAGCCAAGTAAGACTTTTTTTTTTCAATTTGCTGCTTTATTGTGGCTTCACTTAGGCCTCCTTTACTCACCATGGTTCATAATACTTAGCCTTACTTTTTTTCTTGCAAATACACACTTTGGCTTGAAATACCTTTGTGTATGTCTGCAATTATCTTAGTTTTGTTACAATTACTGAATAAAAAAAAATAATCCAGCAATCATTTACAAGGAAACAAAGTATTAAGAGAAATGATCTTAACTGATGATATTTCATACGGAAATTCTCTCTTTTGTAATCTCTCTCTCTCTCTCTCTCTCTCTCACACACACACACACACACACACACACACACACACACACACACACACACACACACACACATACACACACAAGCGCGCACTAAAGCGCGCACTGGCTTGCGCACCCATCCCTTCACAGGAGAAATCTAGAGCGGAAGCTGACGAATCATTCACACTCAGTACAGGGCTGAAATGCAGCACGGTCATCTGACATTGATCTCCCTCTGCCTTTCAGCCTCCTTCTTGCCCGACCAGATTAGTCCCACCACGAAATCAGTAGCCACTGTTTCCACCGAGACCAAATCTGGTCTGTTTGAAGTCGAACTGTCCTATATCTGCAAGCTACACGCAACAGTGGAGGCGGCTAACGAGAATTCCAGAACTTTGCTGCACGCACATACCCTGAGATGCCGATGGATTAAAGGTGAAAGTCTTATAGCCTAATGACCGTGTGGGGTAGCGAACCGCTAGAGGTGCACCGTATCTAGGGCACGGCATTACGGAAGACGGTGCCCATCCTACTCCCTCCTCCGCCTTAAACTTTTTTGGTCTGAATTCAGTCAGGTACCTGTCCACAGCTGATTAGACACAGAGGGTTTTATGACTGAGAAAATCCCAGCCCACGAGTGGTTCGAATTTAGGACCTTCACTTCCGCAACTGAACGGTCTAACCATTCAGTAATGGCTCTGTCTACCAACAGGTAGACAGACAGATAGACAGACATATATACAATCGTGCATACATG
>JADBJO010000112.1:372770-392770 GCA_016801955.1 Conus betulinus
ATGCATACAAATTTTTGCAAACAGGTGTTGAAAACCGTTTTTTCCTCAGCTGTTTCCAAACGGAAGACAATTTGCCTGTTTACTGTCGTCAGGTTTACTCTCAGGTCCCCAGTGTAGAGAGTGCTAGAGGAGGGGGTAAGCCATTTTTCTCTCCTTTGTATCAGACAGGAAGACACACATTCCCAAACTGCTCAATGTTGGTGCTATGGGTCGCACCAGGAAAAGGCAGAGCATACTGTACGTAAGATGTTCGCTCGGGAGAAATTTTAAAAAGCGGCTGTATTTTATGACGTCAAAACTGCTACAATTGATGACGCAGAGTCAAAATGTTGAGGATAAGTAAATGGATTTAAAAAAAAAAAAAAAAAAAAAAAAAAAAAAAAGGTTATACACAAATAAATAAATACACATACGATGTGAAAACACTGTATGAAATATACAAGAAAGACCAAAGTAGTCATTAACAACCTCCCACTAGTTCAAAAGTAGAGGCAAATCAAGCGCTATGGAAAAAAGAAGGAGGAGGAGGGGGGTCAAATTAGGCGGGAGCGCATTAACCCAGCAGCCGAGTTCTTAAAAGCAGGAAGAGTTGGGGTTTTGAGCAGAAGCACATTCTGTAAAAATGGGAGAGGGTAGGGGAAGGGAGTGGGAGGGCCTTCAAGCCTGGTCAATAGCGTGTATTACAGACCGCATCCGACAGATAATAAGTTATCCACCAAGCATCTCTCTCTCTCTCTCTCTCTCTCTCTCTCTCTCTCTGTCTCTCTCTCTCTCTCTCTCTCTCTCTCTCTCTCTCTCTCTCTCTCTTGCTGGGGTTGGGTGTGGAATGGGTGGTGGTGGTAGTGTCGTAGAGCCTAAGGAACCCCCCAAGTCTGGGCTTGGAACGCTAAGACACTGCACGTTACAGAGAAAGAAAGATCGTTTTTAAAGGCTGTCCCTGATGTTTAAACCCCCAAGCTGATATCCAGTAAATCAATACTGAATCAGCGTCCAGCGATATAAATCATCAGTGGCTAGTCTGGAAATCCAGAAGACACCAGCCCATGAGTTATCAGGGACACCATGTCTGTACACTGTTTTAAAGAACGTTGAACTGGGAGAGGAGGATGGGCGATCCGGTTAGGGTAATCCTTTTTACGGCCTTCGAAGCACAGATGGGCGTACTCCTTCATTTTTCGTGAAACAGCAATGCATTCTCTCCTGCGAAAGGGTCGTATAGCTCCTACTGGGCATCATTGTCAGCCTGCTGAATCTGGACTAGATCCCCTCTTGTGAAGTGTGCACGTGCGTCATTTTCCATATAAAAAAAAGCTGACATACGAGCAGATACAGCGTGACAAGTGACAACTGTACATATGCCTGGAGAGAGAGAGAGAGAGAGAGAGAGAGAGAGAGAGAGAGAGAGAGAGAGAGAGAGAGAGAGAGAGACAGACAGACAGACAGAGAGAGAGAGAGAGAGAGAGAGAGAGAGAGAGAGAGAGAGAGAGAGAAATAATGACAGAGACAGAAAAGCAGAGACAGAGCGAAAGAGATAGACAGGCACAGACTGACAGACACACAAACAGGGACAGAGACAGACAGACGAGAGCCACACAAAAAGACTGAGAGAGAGAGAAAAGAGATATTTAAACAGACAGAGAATAGAAACAGAGACAGACAGACAGAGACAGGCAGACAGAGACAGAGACAGAAAGACAGAGACAGACACACAGGCAGAGAGACAGACAGACAGAAAGACAGAGACAGAGGCAGACACACTGACAGAGACAGACAGAGGAGAGTTACACTGACACACTGACAGAGCAGAGACAAACAAACAGGAAGACAGATATTCAGACAGACAACACGTGCGCAAAATCAATCAACAAGACCACTTACTCATAAAACGTTCTACGAACAGTTTGTTGAAAACTGTTGTTGTTGTTGTTGTTGTTGTGTTGTTGTGTGTGTGTGTGTGTGTGTGTGTGTGTGTGTGTGTGTGTGTGTGTGTGTGTGTGTGTGTGTGTCTGTGTTTGTGTGTTTTCTCCCCTGCTTCCAAACAGAAGGACAAATTTCCTGTTTTACTGCATTCCAGTTTAAATTCCCAGTGTTGATTGTTCCAGAGAAGGTGTGGGACGAGTTTTCCCTCTCTTTTGTTTCATACAGGAAGACGCAGATTTCAAGAGCAAATTGTTGCTGTTGTGGATAGCACCCAGAAAAGACAGGGCACCATGCCGTTCAATTTTCGCAGAGGAGAAATAACAAAACAGTTGCATTTGGTGACGTCAAATCTGCAATTGATGACGACGTAGTGTCAAAACATTGTGGATAAGCCGATTAGTAAAAGAAAAGGTTATCAATGACTGACTACACACAGGATGTGAAACTACTCTGTGAAGTACACAGTGAAAACAAAGGAAGTTTTTTTTTTTCTTTTTTTTTTTTTTTTTTTTTTTTTTTTTTTTTGACAGACACACGTTATGTGAAAAGTAGAGTCAAATCTAGTACCATGAAAAGGGGGAAGGAGATCCAAACAGGTGGGAGTGCATTAATCTAGCAGCAGATTTTGTATAAGCAGGAAGTTTGGGATGTTTTGAGGGCAAGCTGGCATTGTAAAAACTAGGGAGGCAGGGGTAGTAGAGGGGGAGGGACTTTGTGAACGAGAGACCTCTTCCGGTAGACAATAAGTTATCCACTGAGCTGTTTTTTTTTTTTTTTTTTTTTCCTGCGGAGTGGGAGGGGGAGATGGGGAGGTGACTCAGAACCAAGGACCCCAAAATTCAGCCGTAGAACACTATAACACTGTACGTTAAGAAGGAAAGATCGATATCAAAAGCTGTCCGTGATGTTGATACCCAGAGCTGATATCTGTAAATCAATATTCAATTAGCAACCAGTAGTACCTGTCGTCAGTGGCCGGCCTGAAAAGTCTGGAAACTCAGAAGACACTAACCCATGAGCTATCAAGGACGCTATGTTTCTGCGCTGCTCTTAAGAACATTGAAATGGAGAGGAGGGTGGACGATTCGGTAAAGTTGATCCTTGTAACGGCTTTCGAAGCACAGATGGACGTATTTCAGACAGACAGACAGATAGACAGACAGAGGCAGACAGACAGGCTGGCAGGCAGGCAGACAGACAGACAAACATACAGACAGACAGACAGGTAACTAGAGAAAGGAGACAAAGACAGACAGACGGACCCACAGACAGACAGACGGACAGACAGGCAGGAAAGGCAGACATAGGCAGACAGACAGCCAGCCAGCCAGCAGACAGAGACACAGACAGAGAGCCAGCTAGGCAGCCACAATAGACAGAGCAGGCAAAATATATATATATATATATATATATATATATATATATATATATATATATATTGAATTATAAACAAAACTTGCTTCTATGTCTTAGGTTGGAGAAGTAGGGGGGAGATAAGCATTCATATCTGCAGTGGTAGATAATTCTACCTAACTAAGAGTATGTACTTGAGTGGGTGAATGGGGAATAACAAATGCTTCTCAAAATGAGCCTTCAGCAAGCTTATAGTCTCAAGGGGGAGACAATCTCCAAAGGGGAGGAAACTCACTAACATAAAACTCCTGTCAGATACCAGATTCCTGACTGTTTCTCCTCAATGACCGCGGAAAGAGGTAACTTGACTCCTCTGCCTTTTCGGTTTTAAGAAGAATGCTATCCGAGAATAAGGCTGGTGTGCAATGCCGTAGCATGTTTGTTGAATTGTCAAAAAACCAACCAAAGGTGCCACCTAGGAAGCAAAAGAAAATCATGAAAGAGCAAAACAAGCCACATTACTCATCCTTGGAATTTATTGGTTTATTGAAATTTAGTCCCTTGCGGTTGACGATTCGCCCAGCTTAACACACCTTCCTCCCTTCCCTACCGCCTATCCCACCTCCAGCGTCAGCGTGGCTCGGTGGGCCCACAATGGGCATGAATAGCCGGAAAGTGATCTCGTCAACGTTGGCCAGGGCGACTCCCATGTGTGTGTGGCGGACTCAGAACCAGCCCGCGTGAGTTCCTTCCTCTGGTCAGTGGGGATGTCTTTGGTCTGAATCCCCATACTGTCACTTTAGAATGTGCCTGATCTTCAGTCCACACAGCCCCCATTCCTAGTACTGGAAGGATGGGAGGGTGGGGGTGGAAGGGGGGGAGGGGAAAAGTGGGAGAAATGAGGGAACGGAGAAGAAGGGGGGGGAACAGAGAAGTGGGGGGAGGGAGGGGGCGGAGTGATCAGGGAACACGTATTACTGATACACAGCATAGAACGTAAGGAGCTGACCATTACTCCTGAAGGTCAACTCCATGAACTGGATTGATTCTTGGGAGGACTTCCCTGGTCGAACCTCCAACGACCACCTGTTGCAGTAGAGGGGATACCCGAGGGATTGACCGTTCCCTGGATGTCTTGCCCTTTCGATGAGAGACCTGTGCTTCTTCGCTGCCCTCAAGATTGGGTGCTAGACGACAACAGGTTGGTCCTGAAGTAGGCTGGAGCTCCCCATGAACCTGCTCTAGCGCCACCTGCATCGGAAGTCTTAGATGCGATGGCCAGCCCGTCAGAAGAAGGGGGGGGGGGGGGGGGTTAGAAGTTGCTTAGTTTTCCCTTCTTTTCTATCTCTTTTTGTTTCTTTGTGCTTTTCTTTGTGTCTTTAATCTGTAGACGTTGTGTTCTTTGCAAATCTATAGGCAGTTACTCAGGAATGTAAAGGGAAAGTGTAAAGACCTGAAATATGATTTAATCCAAGAATTTTTTTTTGTGCTCATAAGTCTGTAATGAAGGTGGATATACTTTGAGTTACAACAGCGGAATCGGTGAGGGAACCCTGGGTGGAGAGCTTAGTGAGGGAAAAGGGAAGTCAGGGAAACGGAGGGGAGGGGGCATTCCTTTTACGAGTTTTTTCTCTCCCCCCCCCCCCCCCCCCCCCCGCTCCCCCTCCCCCAAATATGTTCTTCCCGTGAACAGAGGGAGGTAATGTATTAACCGACTCGTGTGTGCCCCATAATGTAACAGTTATCAATTGCTCCACTCTTCTTTCTTCCTTCCCTCCAGCGTCCAATCTGTATGTCATTAGAAACCAAAGACATTATCACTAATGAGCAGAGATTGAAGTGCTGAAAGATAAGCGGGGGCAGGGACTGGAAGGGGGGGGGGGGGGGGGGGGGGGGGGGGGGGGGGGGGGGCTCTGCCTTTCTTTTTCTGGCGTGATTCTCTGAGCGCAAGGGCAGTGTATATGTGTGCGAGACAGGCCTCCCACCATCACTCTTCTGCCACTCCCTACCTCTATCAGAACTCCGATACGGTATAGATAATCATCTGCACTGCAACAGCCATTTGTTTGATTCTATGGCAAGGACCCGTGCAAGGGGCGCTGACGGGGCGAGGATCGACCCTCCACGCGCGCAGTATCCAAGGGACAAGACCCGGTGATTATGAACTGCGAGAGTCCAAGAGTACGCCTCTGCGACACGCGCGCAGTATCCAAGGGACAAGACCCGGTGATTATGGACAGCGAGAGTCCAAGAGTACGTCTCTGCGACACGCGCGCAGTATCCAAGGGATAAGACCCAGTGATTATGGACAGCGAGAGTCCAAGAGTACGTCTGTGCGCCACGTTTCCTGAGATTGGAAAGTTGTGTTAAAGAGTGACTGAGAGGCGTGCGTGTATTTGTATTATGCACCTTCTCTTTTCGTCTTGTTCATCCCTCATTTTTATCCGTCAGTTCCTTCTGTTCACACTGTGCTCCCCTGAGTTCCCATTTTCGTCCTTTACCCTTGACCTTTTTTTTTTTTTTTTTTACCTTTTTTTTTCTTTCACGCATCATTTCCTTTTTTGTCCTTCAACCTGAGTTCCTCTTTTGTCTTTAATTCATGAGTTTCCCTTTTCGTCCTCCCTCCTGATTTCCTTTTCGTCCTTCCCTCCTGATTTCCTTTTCGTCCTTCCCTCCTGATTTCCTTTTCGTTTTTTCTCCTGATTTTCCTTTTCGTCTTGCTTTCTTTATTTTTTTTTTGATTTTCACTCCTGCGCGTTCCTTTTTCAATGTTCTCTCCCGAGTTACTTTTTCGTCCTTCACTACCGCGTTTGTGTGTTTGCAGCCTTCTCTACCAACCATTAGCCCATTTTTGAATTAATGTATTAATCAATCTACCTATCTTTTTGTATACTAATTAATCTATTCATCTATTTACATATTTTCACACCACCTTTGTTTCCATTTCACCTGGTTTTAGTGGGAGGCAGGTCGGGTCGGGAAGCGAGGGTGCAGTTCGGACATTTGTTTTCTTTTTGGAAGCTTAATTAGATCAACTCCCTGATCTTAAATTTGTTTTCTGTTCCTTTTGACCCATCTTTCCTGTACCTGAAATAAAAAGAAGCGTGAAAACGAAGCGTAAGTGTGGCCTGCTGTCAGGCAATTTCGCAAGTGCGAGCGACAGCATATGGCCGTTCTTACATGAACCTGACACATCACGTCACGAAAGTTGATATTCGATCCATCTAAACCCAGACCCCCATTCCATGCAAATCTGCGTTGCATAACCGCATACAACTTAAAGCGGTCCGTTCTTGGGCCACACTCCACCTTTCAAATACGTTTCGTGAAAATGGGATCGGTAGTACTTGCATTATATTGCTGAACGAATCTCGGATCCGCCCTTGCGTCCGGATCTGCACCAGAATTAAAGGATTCACCTTTGGGTCACTTTCCATCAAGTTTAACAGAAAATGTGTTCAGCAGTTTTTGTAATGACCTTGCTGAATGAACGCTGGATCCCCACTAGGATCTATGAACCATATTGCATATCCACACCAAACCTTAAAGGTTCGTTCTTGGCTGTATTCCATTTTTCACCAAATTTCGTTTAAAAAAAAAATAAAGGCTTCAGTAGTCTTTTTGCTAACAAACAGAAGAACATGAAGATATGGTGGAAAATCTTGCGGATTCTGGAGTCTTGTCGCTTAGCAGAATGATAACTAAGATGTGGTATAAAGTATACAAACTAGTCCTCACACAGTCACAGTTCCAAGATGAACTAAAACTGAAAAAGTAAGTCCGAATGGTAATAATTTCAAGACACTCTTTAAAAGCTTGATTTTTAAAAAAAAAAAAAAAAAAAAAAAAAAGGCAGCACATTCATGACGACAATTCACTCCTCGTCATAGTTCCTTTTTTTTTCCAAACGGTGTCGAAGGATAGAAAAACAAACTATTTCTGTTATTTAAAAAGAAGGCAATAGTAACAGAAGACATCAATAGAGAGAAGATGAAACTAATTCATGGCAGGACTTAATATCCAAAGCAAATTGCACGAGACCAAAATGGAAAAAAAAAAGGCATGAGGAGAGAAAATGCAGGAGATGAAAACAAGCTTCATCGCCTTGCCACCAGCGCCCAATCACTACCATCACTAAACATCCGCAAAGGTTTAATAAAAACATGCTTTTGTTGTCTTACTGGTGCCAGCCAGACCTGCAGAGAGACACCATACCGGCAAAACCGATGATCCCCCCTGGACCCGGAAGGAAGAGAAAGGGCATTAACCCTAATTCCCGCTCTATCCTTTCAAGCGGATGTTTTCCCACCCACCTAGCCTGGGGCTTTTTGTGTCTTGTTATTGAAAGTGTGCAGAAGACAGCTTCTTCCTCAGCGGTCTTGTTCTCCTCTTTACAACCATGTGAATTCGATTCTTCTCGTCTTCGTCTTTATCCTCCTCCTCCTCCTCCTCCTCCTCCTCCTCCTCCTCTTCTTCTCCTTCTTCTTCTTTCTCCTTCGTCAAGAGCACTCAAATCGGTCTTGTTTCATTTCTTATTTTCATTTTTCTTCAATCTATACTCATCGCTTAACCAATCGTTATTTTTTTTTGTCTTTTGTAGTCCTCTTTCTGTTGATAGATATTTGTGATAAGATGTACAAAACATACGTAATTACTTACTCTGGGTTTTGTTGTATTATCTTGCTGCCTTATTGTACTAGATGCATGATCAACTTGCTTCGTTTGTCATTTCTCTCTTGAGTATTTGAAATGAAAACGTTTTCAGGGAAAACAACTTTACTGGTGAACCACTTAGCATGATTCTGCCTCTAATTCCGTTCACGCTATTTTCAAATGGTTGCAGTGGTCCTTCTGCCGAATAGTAAAGTCCCCTAGTAATCAGCGATTGCAAATTAATGTATCAAATGTTGATACCGTTTCAAGAGGGGGACAACTGGTTGACATATTTCCATCTTAATTTTAACGTTAGGAAGACAAACGCCGTGTTGACTCGTTTTCTAACCCTGTTTCTGATTTTGTTTCATCGAAGATATAAAACGGTGTGTGAGAGTGTGTGAGAACAAATGCCTGACTTCACATAACCATTGGTCCTTATGAGTCTGCAGCCTATGGGACGTTAATCTCAGTGTCCAAGTGGTATGATTGGAAAAAGACATTTTCTTGTGAATTCTGATTTTACTAACGCCAATCAAGATTCTGTTGCCTTCAAAATTAGGTTTGTGTTTCCATGTGAATGCCTTTCTAATGGTGTGTTTTTTGTCGTTGTTGTTGATTCGGCAATGTAAGTGTGACTTTTTATGTGGATGTAATTGTTAATGCACGTGGTAAGAGAGTTAACCAAAACTGAGTAAAGTATTCGAATACTGCATTGTTACAAACATTAAGAGTAAATTCCAGGAACAAAACATTTATTCCTTCCAAATACAAAACAACTTTACTTCTGCACGTAGGTTTCCAAAACTAATACACACACACACACACACACACACACACACACACACACACACACACACACACACACACACACACACAACACACACACACACACACACACACACACACACACACACACACAGTGTGTGTGTGTGTGTGTGTGTGTGTGTGTGTGTGTGTGAGAGAGAGAGAGAGAGAGAGAGAGAGAGAGAGAGAGAGAGAGAGAGAGAGAGACCCGTATTTGGATTGAGCACAACATATTGCGTATTTGAATGTTTTATATGCTAATTATAACTTGTATTTGAATGTTTCATATTCCAAATTATAACTTAGATCAGTTTACAGCGAATTTGAAGCCTTTTAAAGTCTTATTCTCTCCCTCAATTCCATAGGTAGTCAGTCCGTCGGGCGCCGTTTTGAAGAACAGTTTTAAATGCACATTGATTTAGATTTTGCGTTGTTTTAGATACGTTAAGGGGGATAGGGGATCAGGGGAAGAGGAAGGGGAGAAAACTCTCTTTCTTTCTCTCTCTCTCTCTCTCTCTCTCTCTCTCTCTCTCTCTCTCTCTCTCTCTCTCTCTCTCTCTCTCTCTCCTGTTAAGAGCTTCAGTAACAGTCCTTGAGAGCGCGAGTATTGTTGTAGCACTCGTCTCTCTCTCTCTCTCTCTCTCTCGTCTCTCTCTCTGTCTCTCTCTCTCTCTCTCTCTCTCTCTCTCTCTCTCTCTCTCTCTCAGCTCTCCTCTCTCTCTCTCTCCTCTGAAGAGTTTCGTCTCTCCCCCCCCCTCTCCTCTCTCTCTGCTCTGTCTCTCATCCGGCCCTGTATTAAGTCCTCTCCTCCTCTGTCGTTTCCTCCAGACTCTCTCAGCCTCTCTCTCTGCTCTCTCTCTCTCTCTCTCTCTCTCTCTCTCCTCCCTGTTCTGAAGAGATTTCTCCTCGTCTCTGCTCCCAAGGTTTGGCCCTCTGCGAGCATGTCGTTCTCCAGACAGGAAAGGTTTTGGCCTCAGTCTCTGCATGCCCCTGTTTGCTTTTCTCTTCTGCCCAGCACTGGGAGGGCACTCTGGGGAGCCCGCAGACCTCATCAAAGTCGAAAGAATCCGGGATCTGCCCTGTGATTCAGTCCTTAAGTGGAGAAAAACTGTGTGAGGGAAAGCAATTGAAGGAAACACAAGCTGAAAGAGTTATTTCCCATTGGCTTCTTAAATATGATATAGGAAAAAACGAAATGCCAATGGTTGAAAAGTTTTCGAATTACATGAAAATAGATTACGTAACAGATAGTTATCAATTCGTTACAGTAACTTGACAGTGTGTTTGTGTACAGCGAAAAAAGTGTTATAATTATTACCAGTAGATCCTGGATTACAGTTTAATCCGGATCCGTACACTGGATCCGCGCCGAAATATACCCGATTTAATTTGAAACCACGTTACATCTTTCCTTCAACTTTCGTCAGAAAGCAGTACAGCAGGTTTTTTTTTTTGTTTTTGTTTTTTTGCGTACTCATCAAATTACACATATGAACACGGGTGAAACCATGACCTCGTGTGTATTGAAGCCTGTCCTCTATAGCTCCTGATAGACGTGTGTAAGTTTTGATGTGATTGTGACGCCTCACGTTCAAGAACCTGTCTGTTTTACTTTCTGTGTCTCCAAGTCTTCTGATACATAATTTGGTCTCACAAGCACAAGATTTCAGTCACCCAGTCTACCTCTCTACAACAGTCCGTTCTCGCAGAAGTCTGTCTACTGTTTTTGCTTCAGTAATGGTTGTCAGCCATTCGTTTAAACATCAGAAGCCCTCTTGGGGATGTGAGAGTCTCATTTATAGTAGATTGTGTTGCTGCCTGCTGGAGGTTCTGTGCAAGGAATTTCATCTTTACTGTCACTCTGCTTTTTTTTTTTTTCTTACTCTTGTTTTCGGACTCAGCTTTTAAACAAAAATGTCTTTCTTTACTACAGCAAAGAGCGAATTACTGCGCCGCCAAACGACGGAGCAAACAAATTACAAAGCATATATTTTTTAATCAGTATGCGTAATTGTCGACATTTAGCAATACGTGCCAAAAAGGTCGCAAAACGTCAACTTTTTTCATACATTTAGTCTGAATTCTCGAGGAATTTACTACAGTTTTAGTTTCCTTGACACCGAATCGAGGTTCCTCTGCAAAACTTGAAGGCTGTTTAGCATCCAACGGGCAAGTTACACAGTGGCTTGCTCGCTTGTCTCTTTCACGTGCTTGAGGATGAAACCTTTCCAATTACTTGCAGAACTTTCACTCTCCGTCTTGTCACAAAATTATGATATTAGAGGACCTTTCGAATTAGCTCCCTTTATAATGAACAGTTTGGGTGTTATTTTACGTTGCAACACTTTGGTTATTTCAAACGGTATGTTCAAAGATTTATGCTAAAAATTTCGACACATTCATTGTCACTACGAAAAATGTGAATATTTACCACCAGTAAACTTTTAATATTATGTTAGTAAGTGTCTTTGCTGCGTGCTGTTAAACTGGAAATATAGCTGACTTCCTCAGGATTTTTTACTAAGTTTATAATTAGTATCCACTGCCAGTGTTTGTGTGATTTCGTTGGTCGGCTGACCTATATACAAGATTGCTTGCTGTGCTTCAGAAGAAATAACATAATCATGTTCATTATAAAGCATATCCCTTTTTCTTCTGTCAACTCTCTCTCTCTCTCTCTCTCTCTCTCTCTCTCTCTCTCTCTCTCTCTCTGCTCTCTCGCTCGCTCGCTCGCGCGCGCGCGCGCGCGCGTGTGTGTGTAAAAACAGGTTCTGAATGTTTACACTGGCTCAATATGTCAAAGTCTCAATCCAACATGCATGTTACGTTTGTTCACTCCCATCAACGTCAGCATTCATCAAGGATCGGCCTACGGGGGAAGACGGGCGCGGGGAATCAACTAAAATAGGGAAACAAAACTAATTGTGCATCGTGCCCAATCCTGTTTTCTACCTACCGACTAATTTTAAAAATCGATCAGTGTTCGGCATGGACTCGGCATTTCTCATTGAAACCCACGCACACCACTGTCCTGGGAGTGTGTAACCATGCACGTCTCTCTCTCTCTCTCTCTCTCTCTCTCTCTCTCTCTCTCTCTCTCTCTCTCTCTCTCTCTCACACACACACACACACACACACACACACACACACAAACACACGCGCACGCACGCATGCACGCACGCGCACACACACACACACACACACACACACACACACACACACGCACGCACACACACACACACACACACACACACACACACACACACACACACACACACACACACACGCACACGCACACACACACGTGGGGGGTGGGGGTGGGGCATGCATGGATGGGGTGAGAATCTTAAACCCGTTTATGTTTCAGTTGCATGCACTGCATGCTCTCTCTCTCTCTCTCTCTCTCTCTCTCTCTCTCTCTCTCTCTCTCTCTCTCTCTGACTGTCTGTTTATATCACGTGCTTCATTGCCTTACCTATAGGCAGGAGTTACTGACCATCTGTCTGTATCACGTACTTCATTGCCTTACCTATAGGCAGGAGTTAGGGAAATAGATCTTTGCTTTTTTAGCCGCATTTAAAGTCTCTCTCTCTCTCTCTCTCTCTCTCTCTCTCTCTCTCTCTCTCTCTCTCTCTCTCTCTCTCAAGATGAAAATCAATGCCCTGGACGAATTGCACAGTGAGTTGCGCTGTGAGTAATAGGACTGGTACAACCAAGTTCCCTAGCTTAAACAACATGTTATACGTTCCTGCCCCCCAGGCTCACTACTCCATAAATCACCTAAACAAATAAACAGATAGTTGATTTCCTAAAGAACTATCGTGCAAACCTGTACGGGTTTGTTCCGTTAGGGACTAAACACCAGTAGGGCCACGTACTATTTTCGTCGCGTAGTGAACTGCTGCTAGACCCAAGGGTTGAGCTAGTTCAGTGACAACTGATTTTGGCTCTCGTAGCCAGTCGATCCAGGTCTGTCTGGCGTCTGGGCTATGAATTTTAAATGTGGTTAAAGCAGACAGCTATTTTGCTGAAAAGTCTAACGTCTCCCTTGGGCGACCATTGAAATGAAACGGACTGTCAAGCGGTCAGTTACCAGAGAGCTAAGTCATAAACGGATAAAGACACATGAGCATGAAAGGGACATCACTGTTATCGATGCGTGCTGTCTCTTTTTCAGTTACCTCCCCGGAGGTCTTTCACCTTGTCTATTTTAAGACCGAGTTCTAGCATGCTGGGATAGCTTTTTTGATAATAGGGCCGCGTTGACCATAGCAGTGGTTAAATAGGTATAACAGAATGGTGTCCGAACTTTAAGTGGCAAACAGCATGAGCAGGAAGGAACAGCCTAAATGTATATATTAAAAGGTCACCTTGGAACGCAGACTTACCGATATTTAACAGCGTATAAACGACGCTGCCGAGAAGGAAACAGCAAAAGGTCAGCTTTTCACATTTTCAGTTTCTCTGCTTCCAGAATTCACTGTAGTTTCAGTTTCCTTGAAACCGAATCGAGTTTGTTGTGGCATCATTAGCATCCACCAGGCAAGTTTCCAACAACACATGTCGCTTGTCCTTCTTTCTAGTCTTGTGATGCCTTTCGAATTAGTCTCCTATACATGCGTAGCCTCAGGTCTTTTTTTTTTTTTTTTTTTTACATTAAAGTTCTCTCTGGTCGTATTCAATGGAGTATACAAAGTCCTACGTTCAAAATTTTACACAGTACACATCACCAAGAAAAGAGGGAGTACACAATGTTTAAATCCTTTTCCAGTGATGTCACTACGTGTCTTTGTGGGGTGCAGTTCATTTCCATCCATTTTAGCATTTTGATGATTTTGTTTTGACATTGTCACTCTAGTGGACAGATGACTTTGTCTAGATTTAACTTCGGATTGGATTTCTCGTTAGTTTCCAGTTTTAAAGCATTTTCAGTGCTTTAATGGTCTCGGCAATCGGCTGACACATAAATACCATTGCCGCAAGGGGGAAATGTTGAACAAGAAATATGTCAGTTTTGTTCTTCTGTTAACTACTCTGTCCGTCTGTCTCTGTCTCTGTCTCTGTCTCTCTCTCTCTCTCTCTCTCTCTCTCTCTCTCTCTCTCTCTCTCTCTCTCTCTCTCTCTCAAACGGATCCTGTAATCATAATCAGTAGGTATGTCTCTGTGCCACACTCCATCTGTCACGGGCCAAATTTGACTGTGATGTCAGGTCTGTTTATAAACAGTCGCCTTCTTCTTTCTCCATTTTGTCTTTTCGTCTCTTGTGTTTGTGGGAAATTTTTGTATGGCCTGACTATTTGATTTCCTGGTTTCCATTTTCCCAACCTAATCATACCTCTCCCCACTTCAGAGTAAGTGTGGCTCGGGTGGATCGACAATTCGCAAAGACAGCACTGGTATTAACGGGCTAGTGCACCTCTCAAATGTGTGGTGGACTCAAAACAAGCTTGCCGGAGTTCCTTACTCTAGCCAGGGAGGTGTGTTGTGGCACTAATTAACCCAGCCAGCAGTGACTCGAATTAGGCACGAAGTCGATGGTGAACTGTCTTCAAAGTACTTTTTAAAGTTATTAGCACCTGCTTTTATGTAGGCTTTGATGTATACTTTCTGTTTGAAAGAAATAAAGAAAACGAGCAGTATTTAAGTTCACAACATCGGTCGAGAGCACACTTTTAAACGTGCAAAACATGACAGATCCATTTTATTTTCATCTGGCATGAGTTCTCTGCTGCTGAGCATGGAGATCAAGGCGAAGCTTCAATCTGTATTCAGCATCATTGGCTACTTTCATGGGATAAATGACCAATAAACAAGTATGTTATTTGGTCGAGACTGTCAGGGATTAGCTATTATTTTGATTTCTTCTTGTTTATTTAGTACTAGGGCCCATGCAATGCCAAAGTGACGTATTCTTTTTGTAGGGGTGTACATTACTATTCCTGTTTTTAATTCCCCCGCTCCAGCCACACCCCACTTCATCTCAGAATGAGTATAACCCAGTGGACACACGAATCCACAAGGCTAGCCATAAAGTAAACTGATAGCCGGCCAGAGGTATGGGACTCAAAACCAGTCCATGTGAATTTCTTTCTATAGTCAATGGAGATACCTTCTACTTGATGCTCCACTCCATCCCTCTGCAATATGCCCAACCTTCAGACCATGCTGCTCCCATTCTTGGAAGGAAGGATGGGAGAGATGGGGGGAAGGGGATGGTAGTAGGGGAATGACGGGGAGCATAAGGGAACATTACGGTAATACACTGTACAGAACACAAACAGCTCACTGTTATTACCGTACCTCAACTCCGTAAACTTCATTGTATCTCAGGAGGACTCTTGTTGGCCAAATTTCCAACCACTACGGGTTGTGGTGTTGGGGAGACTCGGGGGATTGACTGTAATGTGGATGTCTTGCCCTTTCGATGGGGGACAGGTGCTTCTTCACTGTCTTCGGGTGCTAGACGACGACAACACGTTGGCCCTGAAATGGGCTGGGGCTCACCCTGAACCTGTTTTAGAACCACGTGGCCTGGAAGTCCTGGATCCGAGAACCAGCCCGCCTGAAATTTTGAAGTGGACACACGGGACGCAGTTTACACCTCAACATTGCTTCATCGACTGTTGAGACAAGGGTAGGGGATTTTTTGGCCCCGTTTGGGGAGTTTGGACAACTTATATTTGATAGGATACGATTTTTCCGTTTCTATCAATTTGACTAGTATCTTTTTTTTTTTTATCTTGGTGTGCTATGTATTTCAGGCCAGTGGTGTGATGTTTAGAGTTCTGTTTTTCCTTGTTTTCAACTTTTTTTTTTTGCGCGGTGTGCTTAGTTGTGGACATCATGTTCGTTTGAACCATAAATGGAATTATTAAGACTGTAAGGGGAAATTGTCAATGCCTGAAATAGGGTTTAATTGAGGATTGTAAATATCTTTGCTCGAAAGTCTGTCGGTTTATAATGAAAATGAACATGCTTTAAGTTATGTACAGAGAGAGTGATAGGGAGTAATCATCTTGGTGCGGGGGAGTGCAAAAGTGAGGGAATGCTGGGGCGTTCCTTTTATAGGTAATCTTCTTCCTTGTCCCCCCCCCCCCCCCCCCCCCCCCCCCCCCAAACACACACACACACATACGCACGCTGTCTCTCCCGAGGGGAGGGGTGGTGGTAGCACCGGTAATGTATGAAAGGTCTTGTGAGGCGCCATACTGTTATAGTTCTCAGTCACCCTTTTTCTTCTTTTTTTTTCCCCTTCCCTCAGTCGTTGAATATGTATTTCATTAATAACCAAAGAGATCATCACCGATAAACCAGAGTTTGAAGCGTTGGGAGAGAAAAAAAAAACAGAGAAAGAGGGAGGAAGTTCTGCCTCTCTATATCTGTGTGATTGATTCTGCGGGCGCACAGATGTGTACTTGTGTGCAAGACTGGCCTCTCAGAGCCACTCTTCTCCCACTTTATCTCCCTATCGGACTTCCCATAGGTTCCGGCTAATCATCCGTACTGCAACAGCCGTTCGTCTGATTCTGCGGCAAGGACCCGAGGGAGTGGCGAAGACCGATCCTCCATATCCAGTGTCCGAGAGCGAGACCTGGCCACTACAGTCTGCGAGAGTCCTGGAGTGTGTCTCTGAGATGCATTCCCTTTGATTGCAAATGTCTTCAAAGAGTGTCTGACATGGGGTTGTTTACTTGTGTCTTATACCTTATCTGTCCTTTCTTTTTGTTCATCTCTCAGTGTATTGTTCAGTTCCTTCTGTCCATCCATCCTCATCCGAGTTCCTGTTTTCGTCCTTCACTCATGTACTTTCTTTTTTGCCCTTCATGCCTCATCTGATCGTTATTCTTCACTCCTAATTTCCATTTTCGTCCTTCTCTCTTGAGTTCCTTTTTCGACAGTCACTGCTGAATTTCTGTGTCTGCCACCTTCCTGCCAGCCATTTATTCAGTTATCTAGTAATGTATTAATTTTTTTTTATATATATATTTTACAGCACCCATGTTTCTGCACCATTAGGGTCTGGTGCGAGGTAGGTCGGGAAGAGAGGGCGCAGTTTGGACATTTTTGGCCTTTTCTCAACATTGTTAGTTAGCTCCCCTGATGCTGACCTTTAACTGTTTTCTTTTCTTTTCAGCCTATTTGTCGTGTACCTGGAATAAAAGCAGTGTAAAATGAAACTTGACTGTGGTCTGTTGTCAGGCGTGTTCGCAGAAGCGAGCTCCAGCCTTAGGCGACCCTTAGACGAAAGTGACACGACTTTGTCACCCAAGGTTATTAAGAATCGGTTTAACTTTTTTTTTTTTTTTTTTTTTTTTTTTTGCATCTTCTCTTCTCGTTAAACTTTTCCCGGGTCCGCCTTCCATGCGGATCCGCACCACGCATCTACTTACGACTTAAAGAGGTTCACACTTAGGCCACATTCCATGTCTCCGATAAGTTTGTTAATATGGGTCCAGTACTTCTTCCCTTATCTTGCTGAATCAATCTCGGATCCGTCCTTAGAACTGGATCTGCATTAAAAATTAAATTGATTCATCTTTTGGTCACATTCCATCAAGTTCGAAAATAAATCTGTTCATTATGTTTGAAAAAAATGGACGTCGGATCTACCCTTGGATCCACGATCTGTACTTTAGATCCACACCAACTTTAAAGGGTTTGTTCTTGGCTACATCTCATCTTTTCAAAAAAAAATTCATTTAAATGGGTTCGGTGGATGTTTGTGTGATTTTGCTGACAGAGAAAGAAAAAAAAAAAACAGCAGAAGTGGTTGAACATCGTGCGCATTGTGGTCTCGTAGTTTAGCGAATGTGGTGTAGCGAGTCTATGGACTGGTTCTCATGCAGTGACGCCTCCATTTTGACACTGAAAAAAAAAAAAAAAAAAAAAAAAAAAGGGCGAAAATGTTCATTATTTCAAGACACTCTTAAAGAAACTTGATTGAAAGCAGACATTCATGATGATAATTAACTCCTTGTCATAGTTCCTTCCTCAAGACCGCGCCAAGAGAAAGAAAAACAAAAATTATTTCGGATGTGTTATCTAAAAAGAAAAAAGCAGAAGAAGATTATATCAATCAAGAGGAGATAACTGTAATGAACAGCAGGCTCCAAATCCAAAGCAAATCGCACAAGACTGAAATGAAAAAGAATGTGAAAGGAACATACAGGAGATGGAGAACAAAACTGACCATTTCGCCACTAGCATCCAATTGTTACTATCACTAAACAGCTGCAAAGGTTTAATAAAACATTCTTTTGTTGTCTTACTGGTGCCAGCCAGACCTACACAGAGACCCCATACCGGCAAAACGGATACCCCCCTGGACCGGAAGGGAGAGAAAGGGCATTAACCCCCTAAATCCCACGCTATCTTTTCAAGCGGATGTCCCCCCCCCCCCCCCCCCCCCCCCCCCCCCTCACCTAGCCTGGAGCTTTTTGTGTCTTGTTACTGGAAGAGCGCAGGAAGCAGCTTTTTCCTCAGCGGGTTTTGCTCTTCTCCTCACACAACAACGTGAATTCGATTCTTCGATGTCTTCTACTTCTTTTCCTTCTCCTGCTCCCCCCCTACTCCTCGTCCTCCTCCTCTTCCTCTTCTTTTCTTGTTGTGTCTTGCTCTTCTTGCTCTTGTTCTTCTTCGTGTTCTTGTTCTTGTTCTTTCTTCTTCTTCTTCTTCTTCTTCTTCTTCTTCTTTCTTTCTTCTTCTTCTTCTTCTTCTTCTTCTTCTTCTTCTTCTTGTTCTTCTTCTTTTCTTCTTCTTGTAGAACTAGTTCGCCACTAAAATGTTTTTTTGCTCTCTTGTGTGACTCTTTATTTCATTTTTTCTACACATGCTCATTATTTTCCAGTCATTAGCTGTTTTTTTTTTTTCCTATAGTTATCCACATGCTGACAAATATTTGTGATTAGATGTACGAGCAAACATAATCACTTATTATGGCTTTTAACATTATCTTGTTACCTTATCGTACTGTGTACGTATTCAGCCTGAGTTCTCTGTGATTTGTACTTTGTAAAAACGTTTTTCAGGAGAGAAAAAAAAAAACAACTGTATGGGGTGACCCACGAGGCACAGTTCTGTCCCAAATGCTCTCCCCAAATTTGCATCCACATTGTTTCTAAATGGTTGTACTTGTCCGCCTGTAGTATTTTTAAGTCATCTATTGAATCAAGTATTGACAGTCCGTCAAATGTTGATACAGTGTATTTTATAGAGGCGGACCAAATTAATTTTGTTATTGGTGTAAAATGCGTTTACTTTTTATATGAATGTTTGAAAAGACAAACGACACTGTAAATGTGTGTACCTTTTATATGAATGTTTGAAAGACAAACGACACGTTAACTGATTTTCTAACCCTGTTTCTGATTTTGTTTACTGAAAGTACCAAGTGGGTGGAATGAGTGAGAACAAATACCTGGCTTCACACAGAATACGGTCTGGGAACAGTTGGTCCTTCAGGGCCTGCGAACAATAGGACAGTAATCTCTGTGTCTAAGTAGTACAACTGGAAAAATGCACTTCATTGCAAACTCTAGTTTTTACCTATGCTGGTCAAAAATCTGCTACTTACAAAAAGAACCGATCTCTGAATGATCAGAAATCGGTTGGTCACCGTTTTGTTGTTAGATCGGTGCCGTTTTTGTCCTCCTTGTTGATTTCGGAATTTAAGTGTGAGAAATAAAGACAAACCGAGGGTGTACTTGTGAATGCACGTGACGAGAGTGTTGACAAAAGCAGAGTTAATTGTTCGACGCTATATTTTAAGAAAAGCTTGAGTAAATTGCAGGTATCAAACAGATATCCATTCTCAATACAACACAATACTATCCTACACGCAGATTAACAAAACAAATATGCATGCGTATGTGTGAATGTGTGAATGTGTGCATGAGCATGTGTGTGTGTGTGTGTGTGTGTGCGCGCGTGTGTGTGTGTGTGTGTGTGTGCGCGCGTATGTGTGTGTATGTATGTATGTGTGTGTGTGTGTGTGTGTGTGTGTGTGTGTGTGTGTGTGTGTGTGTGTGTGTGTGTGTGAGAGAGAGAGAGAGAGAGAGAGAGAGAGAGAGAGAGAGAGAGAGAGAGAGATGCCCGTATTTGGACTGAAAACAACATATTGCGTATTTGAATATTTCGCATCATATATCATAACTTGTATTCTCTCTCTGTCTCTGTCTGTCTGTCTGTCTGTCTGTCTGTGTCTGTCTCTCTCTCTCTCTCTCTCTCTCTCTCTCTCTCTCTCTCTCTCTCTCTCTCTCATCTGCACA
>JADBJO010000112.1:400270-402770 GCA_016801955.1 Conus betulinus
GAGAGAGAGAGACAGCTAGATAGATAGATGAGAGAGAGAGAGAGAGAGAGAGGAGAGAGAGAGAGGAGAGAGAGAGAGGGAGGAGAGAGAGAGAGAGAGAGAGAGAGAGAGAGAGAGAGATTTTGATTGATATTATCAGTAAAACGGACAGACATAAAACAAAAAACAAACAAACAAAAATGAACAAAAAAGACGAAATTTCAAACAATGTAAGCCTGACCCAGACTAGTTTATGCTTCACCTTCTTTACGTTTAAAATCCATTGCATCTTTAATAGAAACACAGTAAACATTGGTCTATTAAGGCATGAGGTGAGAGAGAGAGAGAGAGAGAGAGAGAGAGAGAGAGAGAGGGGGGGGGGGGGGGGATCTTGTCTAATAAACCTGACGGGAAAAAAAAATGATGAGGGGAAAATAACGGCTGACTTTCAATTGCAAATACAGTTACCTTTTGTCATTTTATGGGTCAAGCGAATAGATCTAGAGAATCAAATATTTGATTTTAGGTGCACGCCTGGAAAACGATTGGACTATCGACTGTCTGCATTGTCGACCCATGGTTTTACATCCACGTTTTGGCCTTGTCGCTGTCTGGGTGAACTGTTACTGTTTAGCACGCCGATAGGGCACACATGCTTTAGCGTGCCTACCAGAGGCATCTGTCCCATGAAAACGGAATGGTCACTCTCGCTGAACGTAAGAGCTAACACGGATTACTTCCCTTGCAGATTTCCGACCATAGTCTTTTTCTCTGTTGTTGCTGTTTCTAGATGCACCAAAATCAGCACGTCTTCTGATTGGTGGAATAGGCCGTCCGAACGTTTCCTTTCCTTACTCTGCTATCGATCTTCATGCGTCATCGGATCTCCATGCGTCTTCAGATCTCCATGCATCTTCGGATCTTCATGATCTTCATGCGTCTTCGGATTTCCATGCGTCTTCGGATCTCTGTGCATCTTCGGATCTCCATGATCTCCATTATTCCATCGGATCTCCATGATTTCCATGTGTCATCGGATCCCCATGCGTCTTCGGATCTCCATGCGTCTTCGGATGTCCATGATCTCCATGCGTCATCGGATCCCCATGCGTCTTCGGATCTCCATGCCTCTTCGGATCTCCATGCGTCTTCGGATCTCCATGATCTTCATGTGTCTTCGGATCTTCATGCGTCTTTCGGATCTCCATGATCTCCATGCGTCTTCGGATCTCCTTGTGTCTTCGGATCTCCTTGCGTCTTCGGATCTCCATGCGTCTTCGGATCTTCATGATCTTCATGTGTCTTCGGATTTCCATGCGTCTCCGGATTTCCATGCGTCTTTGGATCTCTGTACATCTTCGGATCTCCATGATCTCCATTACTCCATCGGATCTCCATGATTTCCCTGCGTCATCGGATCCCCATGCGTCTTCGGATCTCCATGCGTCTTCGGTTGTCCATGATCTTCATGCATCATCGGATCCCCACATGTCTTCGGATCTCCATGCGTCTTCGGATCTCCATGCGTCTTCGGATCTCCATGCGTCATCGGATCTCCATGCGTCATCGGATCTCTATGCATCATCGGATCTCCATGCGTCCTCGATTTCCGGTTTCGATTCCCATTGTATCTATGAGAGGGAAGGGGGAGGGGGCACTACCAAAGTCTTTTGATGTCGCGTGTTCTAGAGGACTGTAGTCGTCGTCTCCGATCCGTCCCAGACAAAAAACGTGGTTCTCTTGGTTTCACGATTTAACAGTCATCACTGTATTAAGGTGTGGTGGCATATGGTAACCCAGAACAAGCTTTAACGAACGCCGGCGGTATGACTTAGTGGTAGAGCAGCAGGTTAACTTACCCCGGGTGGCCTAGGAGCAGCTACTTGGGGGAGGAAGAGCAGGAAGAGGAGGAGCAGCAGCAGCAGCAACTGCAGCAGAGGGTGGAGGATCAGGAGGAGGAGGAGGAGGAGGAGGAGGAGGAGAAGAAGAGGAGGAGGAGGAGGAGGAAGAGAAGAAGGAGGGGGAGGAGGAGGAGGAGGAGAGGAGGAGGAGGAGAAGAAGAAGGAGGAGGAGGAGGGGGGAGGAGGAGGACGTGGACAAGAAGAAGAAGAACAAGAGCAAGAAGAGAGAACAACAACAACAACAACAACAACATAACAACGGCAATAACTACAAAAAACAACAACAACAACAACAACAACAACAACAACAACACACTGCACTCCATGTTTCAGTTTCGTTGTCACGAAAGTAGTTTTTCTTTGCCTGTGTACTGTCCATTTGGATGACCACATCCGCTAAACTAGGAGGCCCGAAACTGCGCGGCGGTTGAACACAAACAGCTCAATGGTTTATTTTAAGGGCCTTCCAAAGCGCAAAGACCTCCTTCACAGTCAAACTGAAGCCGGATCAGTTCTACCCGGACCCGTTCCAAGATTGAAGCAGCAACACACACACACACACACACACACACACCACACACACCACACACACACACACACACACACACACACACACTCAC
>JADBJO010000112.1:407770-410270 GCA_016801955.1 Conus betulinus
AAACGTGCACAGGTTTTCAGACAGAGATAGGAAAAGGACGGGGAGGGGGGGGTGACATTTAAAACAAACAAAGAAATAAACAA
Organism: Conus betulinus; assembly: GCA_016801955.1. Lineage (NCBI taxonomy): Eukaryota > Metazoa > Mollusca > Gastropoda > Neogastropoda > Conidae > Conus > Conus betulinus. The sequence goes on from JADBJO010000112.1 coordinate 407,854, forward strand.
CAACAACAACAACAACAACAAATGCCACAGTAACGATAGGCAAGCCTAGCTTGTATTTTAACTAGTACAAATATCTACGTAAATATGAAATGCTGATGATGTAATGTGTGTAATTTGCTCTAATTAGACCATCATTTCCCGAGTGTCTGTGTGCCTTGTTCTGCTACACTGCATTTAGCCTCAACTTTTTCTGACCAGCTCCACACCACATGGAAATCGATTCTGGCATAATTACCTTGCAATGGACACGTTTGCAAGACTAACTGGGTGCCACGTGAGACGAACAGTAGACAGTTTCTGTCTGTATTTGTTATATTCTTTCTGTCCGTTCTTCTTTCTTTCTTTCTTTCTTCCCCCTTTCTTTCTTTCTTTTCTGTCTGTCTGTCTTGTTTCAATTTTTTTCTTTCACTATCTTCTTTCTGTTATCCTTTGTTTTCTTTAATGTGCTTTTTTGCCTTTAATTTCTTGTTTCTGTCTTTTCACACTTTGATTTTTTTTCGCTGTCTTTCTTGTTTCTGTCTTTCCACACTTTGATTTTTTTTTTTTCCGCTTTTTTTTTTTTTTTTTTTTTTTTTTTTTTTTTTTTTTTCTTACTTTTCTTCCCTTCTTTCTTGGTTTCGTTCTTTCGGCAAACAATAAACCGAATAGAAAAAAAAACATCACAAAGGAATATATCAAGGAGAAACCGCCATAAAAAAAAAGTAAATCAAAGAGCATTGTCACAAGAAATCAAGAAGAACGGTAACCAAGAAGAATCATCATCATGGAAAAGAACTAAAGAGAACCATCACCAAGGAATAAACCCACGGAGAAACATCAGTAAAGAATAAATCAAGGGAAACCATCACGTGAGCATGGATAAAGACAGCCAGCTAGCACGAAGAATAACTCAAGGAGAATTATCACCAGGAAATACATCACCGAAAGCCATTGCCCAGAAATAAGTCAAGGAGCATTAACGTCACGCGGCAGATGAAAGACGAACAACAAACCCCATAAGTAAACCAGTAGACCTAGCTGTCTATAAACAAACAGAAGTCAAACAGCAAAACCCTGAAAGAGTAAAATGAAATCGAACCCAACAGGTAAACTGAAACTACACCATATTCCAAAGGAGCGGGAAAAAAAAGAATTGCCGAGGCGTGAGCGACGGACAGGAAGGGAAGGGCGTATGCTCAAAATTTAGCTTCCGGGAATAATAAGTATGTACGGTAACTCTTCTTCCCGCACGTGAAACTAAGGCCCGTAACTCCAAGCCAGTATGCTTGTGGCACCGGTTCGCCCGGTACATGTGCAATCAGTGGGCTAGCCAACTAAACAAACATGAAAACTTACTCTCAACCCAATCGCAAAAAAAAAAGAAAAAGAAAAAAAAAAAAAAAGGGAAAAAGAGAAAAAAAAAGAGGGGAAAAAAAAAAAAGAAAAAAAAAAAAAAGAGAAAGCGAAAGAAATAAAACAGGAAGAAAATAAACAAATGAATAAATGAAAATATAGATCTCCATCTATTTCATACATGGACAAAAAAACGGGAGCGAACGTACAAATGTGCAGAAACAGAAACACCACGAATGAATATCGATTTATCTGCTCTGGGTACAACAAGAGACCGAAGGGAAGGTTGTATATCCACCAAGTACACCGGCAGAGGGATGTCACTCTGGTCTTCTTATCGGTCACAGACACTGATTTTTCTCACCCTCTCACACAGAGTTCATACGAGAGTTGAGATCGATGCCTAATCTCTTTGTTCAGACGGCGGGTAAGTAATGAACAGAAATGGACCAAGTAATGAGAAGGGGAGAGAGAGAGAAAAAAAAATGAGAAGAAGAAGATGAAGAAGAAGAAGAAGGAGGAGGAGGAGGAGGAGCAAAAGAAGAAGGGGGAGGAGGAGGTCGAGGAGGAGGAGAGGAGAAGAAGAAGAAGAAAGAAGAATCTGCTGACGCGTGTGAAACAGTGTCCAGGGGCTATTCCGATCTTGGCGGGGTCAGCCGCACGCCAACCTTTTTCTTCATCAGACATGCATGTGTCAGAATGGGACGGGTGACGTCAGATCGGTTTAACTTGATTGCTACATGGCTGATTTGTTGGTAGGTTGATTGGTGGGTTGGTTCGATAGTTTGATTGGCTGGGACATTGGATGGATGCCTGACTGGCAGTGAGGTGCGTGCTTGTGCGCGTTTAGGAAAGATGAGATTCCTTTAGGATCGCGTTACATTCTAACCTGTGTTCCCCTATGAGTTCTCTCTCTCTCTCTCTATCTCTCTCTCTCTCTCTCTCTCTCTCTCTACCTCTCTCTCTCTCTCTCTCTCTCGTGTATGGTATTCATACCATGTGGGTGGAGATGGTAAAAGAACGGGGGGCAGGAGGAACGAGATGCTTAGATCTCAGTGTCTCTATCTGTCTGTCTGTCTCTGTCT
>JADBJO010000112.1:420270-425270 GCA_016801955.1 Conus betulinus
AAAATATCAACGTGACAGGTTGTGGTGTAGTAGTGTTGTTGTAAATGTTTATAAACGGGTGGGGAAGAAAAGAACCACAACTAAAAATATATTGAATAGGTTGCATGCATGACCTTATTCTTAAAGGGCACTCTACACTAATTAAGCTCAGCAGCTGCACGACAGGCAATTCAAAATGCCAATGGTCTGAGAGTGAGTCAGGACGGGTGGTTGGGCTAATGGGTAAAGTATTGTTCTCTTGACCTAAAGGATCCGGGTTCAATTCCCTTTTCAGGCGGGCCAGATTAGAAAGGGCATCTTTGCAGACTGCAGTTCTCTCTCCCCTGTCCTTCGAGTGCCAGTTGATATCGACGACGTCCTGTGTGTTAGCCGATGTATTCAGTATTCAGAAAATGGATGATAACCATCTTGCACAGAAGTCCGATCCCCATTACTATCCTTCATAAAAGAATAGCCCGTTTGTGCCGCTGGGATAAAAGGCAACAAGAAATCAATCTGGTGGGGAAAAGAGGGTCGATGTGTAGACATTATTCCCGAAGAGTGAATGTGACTACTGAATAATAATAATAATAATAATAATAATGATAATAATAATAAACAATTGTAATTATGATATGTAAATGAATGAGTAGAAAGAAAAGAATGATACTAATGATAACAATCATACAAGTAAATTAAAGAAAAAGAAGTAATGGTATTATCATTAGTATTACTATTGTTGTTGTTGTTGTTGTTTTTGTTGTTGTTATCATTATTATTATTATCATCATCAGTATTATTATTGTTGTTGTTATTATTATAATTGTAATAATAATTGTAATTGTAATAATAACAACCAGTGTTTAATTTCGAATATCTAGCCTTGGAGCGTAGAAAAAGAAGAATGAGAGTGACGCGAAGAAAGAGAACGACATAAACCTATACTCCCACAGTGCGGCACCTACATGCCTACTTCCCACTCCCACACACACACACACGTCCCCTACACATCTAGCGCCTGTCAACGCTTTGGCTTGAATCTTGTTGACGGGCCTTAAAAGTTCCAGCTTCTTGCAATTTTCACTTCTTTCGGTTCTTTTTTTCTTTTTACAATACTTCTGTAATAACCTTTTTGACGGGTTCATAGAGAATTCGAATATCCTGCAATGTTCTTTGTTGTGTTACTTTAATTTTCATTCAGCAGCAAGTGTTTGTCTGTGAATCAGAATCGGGGCTACCTGTAATTGTTAGTACAACCTTAATATGGTTAGTAAGACATATGTTAATGAAGGCTGATAAAACAAAACACCGCCGATTTATAAATCTAGCTGTCAACTTTTATAACAACAATAGTGTATATATTTTCCCGAATGTATATGCAAAAAACAGCATTTTTCAGTACGACTCTCTATGGTTGAATGACAGCTATTTTACACTTTTAATGGATTTGTTTGATGCAAATTGTCTGATGTCTTTGTTTCAGATACAAAGGTCTAAAATTGAAAGGCATCAGTTATTTAGTAACAACAGTGTTAAAAACAAACATTTTCAGAACGCTTTTTCTCCTTGTCGGGGAGCTCAGAAAGTTTGGCAATAGACAAAATGCGCTTAAATACACGTATGGCCTATTACACATTAATACATAATTATAGCTCATCTACCTAATGGGAAATAACCTAAAGCAAAAACAGGAAAAACGAAAACTTAACAGGAATTAACCTAAAGCCAAAACAGGAAAATCAAAACTTAACAGGAATTAACCTAAAGCCAAAACAGGAAAATCAAAACTTAACAGGAATTAACCTAAAGCCAAACAGGAAAAACAAACACATCCATACATATTTCAATACTTATACACGCGCGCGCCTGCTGTGCCTTTCCTCAACTTCCCCCCACACCTCCCTCCCCCCCCCCCCCCCCCCCACACACACACACATACATACCATATCATCATATACTTCAAAACTGAAATACTTGACAGATTGAAGCTAAATGGAGAAGCGAAGACTGTGAGGTTAAACTATTGCAGATAGATCAGATAGATAAATCCGAAAACGAACATAAAAAGGGGGGGGGGGGGGGAGAAAGAAAGAAAGAAAGAAAGAAAGAAAGAAATATGGGAGAGAAAAGCAATGAAATAAAGGGAAAAGGAAAGGAATGAAAAGAAAAGAAAAGAAAAAAAAAATCACTGCAAGGTATTGATTTTTCACGGGAAGCGAGGACCCCCTTGTACATTATAACATGGTCGGACTTTGGATGGGGGCAAATTGATTTCAATGATTTCTGTCAAACACTTAGGGGCTGCGCCTGTATTTTTTTTTGCATCTTGATCACATTTTTTTTTAATTCAGTGCTTTATGATATCTCTACCTTTCTCTATTTCACGATCGCGACAGGAGATCTTGACCTACCAAAATGAATTTTTGGTGGTTTGTTTTTTTTTAAGTAAAATTGTTATCGATTTAATAAACAAGAGTCAGTTGTATAACCTTCAGTAAATTTGACTATAAAACGGCACTTATAACTGATTTTTAGACTCACGTTTCTTCCAGACTAGTATGGTTGTATGCCAGGTTCTTGATAATCAATATATCTTCTTCATTATAATTTATAGGTTATCGCACATAACCCTAGTAGAGAGTGCTAAACAGTTCTAAAGTATAATTCTGGACGCGTAGAACACAAGAAGGGCAAAGTCCGCATGTATGTTCATGCATTCAACATTTGCATTTCACATTTTTTTTTTTTTTTTTTTTTTTTTTTGCCTCGTAGTTCCCCCCCCCCCCCCCCCCTTATCACCATCCACCGCCATAACACCATTACCACCACCACCACCATTGCACAGACATCATACGGAAAGCAGATATCTTTCCATCAGTTAAGCATGCATTCACATACGCGCACACCTAGGATGAAACTAAAGGGAAAAACTGTGTGCAGAACGCATGAGTTTTAGAAAAAAAACAAGATTTCACAGACCATTTGAGCGGGTAGAGGAATGAGTGAAACACAAGACAAGATTTCTACGTGCGCTGGTGTGTTTCATCTTCCTGTATGTGGGCAAAACATGAACCCTTGCAACGGATCTGACAAGGAGAATCCAAGTCATGACAATACCATGTTATCAGAAGACTCTAGACATCAAATACACTGATAACATCACCAAATCAACAAATACACATGAAACGATCAGGCAGCACAAAAAAAAAAAAACCTGCGAAAATCTACTTACGTCAGTAAGGAAAGAAAAACTACGCTGTATGGCTAGGTAACAAGATTCAATGGCATTGCGAAAACAGTGCTCCTGCAATTCCTGAAGAAGAGCGACGGAATGGAAGGCAGAAAAAAAGTGACAAAGTGACAATATTGCAATGTAGAGGGAAAGACATTTGCACATGTGCCTTGGTACACACCACCGACAGAATAGGAGGAACATGGCGAACTGTTCTTCGGTGTGGTGCGCCGGTGACTCTCCATGGAGCTTAAGGGAGTGAGAAGAAGAAGAAGAAGAAGAAGAAGAAGAAGAAGAAAAAGAAGAAGAAGAAGAAAAGAAGAAGAAGAAGAAGAAGAAAAAGAAGAAGAAGAAAAAGAAGAAGAAGGAGGAGGAGAGAAAAGAGAGGAGAAGGAGGAGAAGGAGGGAGAAGGGGGAGGAGAAGGAAAAGAAATACCTAACATTCATTGACAAAATTGTTCCAGACAACAGATCCATGGAAGTCAAATGTGCTGACCGAAGGATTTACTTCTTTGGGTCAAGTCGAGTCTTACCGAAAGAGCGCAGATGATTGGATTGGGTGCAGCTGTGGACGATGTCTCAACGATACTTTTCACTAATGCCAGTGACAGAAGAGAAACAGATAGACGCCAGATTGTAATGGATTCTACAGTGAATTGGAAGCCAGTGAAGACACTGTCAGAGAGAAATGACACGACCTCACAGACCGACCAGGCATCGCCGTTCAAGGATTGTTAGGTACCGACCAACCGGACGTTCTCTGTTCTCTCCCTGTGTTTCCATTTGCTCTTTTAGCACTTACAATAGTGTAACATAGTTTGTTACCATCGAATTTTGAATTACCTTCACAGAGATGCCTTAACCAAACGACCTTAGTTTTCTCTTCTGGTGAAGCGGAGGATTTCATGTTCCCGTGTTTGGGCAAGAAAACTAGAGCTCAGAGTCTAGTCCAGCCTTAAAAGCTTTTTTTTTTTTCTACCCAGTGTTTTTTTTATCATCCTTTTTTCTCCTCTGATACTTTTCTCCTCCAGTTTTTGCTTTTTTTTGTTCTTGTTTCTCTGACAATGATGCCAATATTTTTTCTTTTTTCTCTTTGCATACTTCTTTCTCCTCTACTTTCTTCTTCTCTTCCAGTTTTCCTTTTTTCTTCTCCCACTATTTCCGTTCACCCCTAAGACTTCTTTCGCTTCTAGTTTTCGGCTTTCTACTACAGTAGTTGTTCTGTCTTCTCCTGTATTTCCTTTTCCTCTTCCAATAATTTTTGCTCCTCAAATTTTCTTCTTTGTCCTCCAATATTTCTCTTTCCTCCTCCAGTATTTTTCTTTCACCTCAATTATTCCTTTATGTCCTCCTATACTTCTTTCTCTTCCATTGTTCTTTCTCCGACACTAATTTTTTCTTTCTCCGACTAATTTTTTTCTCCTCCCATTTTTCCCTTTTATCCGACCATACTTCTTTCTTCCTAAATTTTCTCCTCTTTTTCCTCCAGTGTTTCCTTTTTCTCCTCCGAGGTATTTTTTTCTCTTGAACTCACTCTTCTTTCTCCGACACTGTTCCTTCTTTCTCTCCCATATGTTCTTTTTCTCCTCCAATATTTCCTATTCCTTCCATTAAAAAAACATTCTCCTATAATGATTCTCTCCACGTTAACATTTCCTTTTTCTCCTCCCAGTACGTCTTTCTCCTCCAGTTTCTCTTCTTTGTTCTTCACTATTTCCGTTTTATTTTTCAATATCTCCTTCAACTCATCTAATATACTAGTCACATAAAGTTAAGCACAGGCCTTTGC
>JADBJO010000112.1:430270-437770 GCA_016801955.1 Conus betulinus
CCTCTCCATCTCTCCTTCCTCCGCCCTCCCCTCCTCTGTCAGCTCCTCCTCCCTCCCCTCTCCCTCTTCTCTCCCGCTCCTCCTCATCTCCTCTCCCTCTCGCTCCTCTCCCTCCTCTCCTCTCTCGCTCTCGCTCTCTCTCTCCCTCTTCTCTCCTCCTCCTCTCCTCCCTCTCTCTCTTTCTTCTCTCTCTCTCTCTCCTACTCCTCCTGTCACCTCCCCGCCTCCTACCCTCCCCTCTCGTCCTCCACTCCTCTCTCTCTCTCCGCGCTTTCTCCTCCTCTCTCTTCCTCCTCTCTCTCTCTCTCCTCTCTTCCTCGTCCGCCTCTCTCTCTCTCTCTCCCTCTTCTCCTTCCGCTGCAATCACCCCTTTGGTTTTCACCCCCGTTATTTTCGATTCCTTTCATATTATGCATCCAGCTCAGGCTTAATCACCAACGCCTCACGCCCAGCCAAGCCGAGCAATGGCAACTCTCAGCGTGTCCCCCCTCAGTTCCTTCTCCCCGTTTCGCTCAATTTCATGATATGCCATCATCATCGCCAAAGCGCGATGTGGGTTGCGTAAAACGTAATTCAAGTCGAAAATCACGCCTACGATGTTCGACACTGCTTCTATATCGCTGTTTGCCAATAATAGCAGGAAAGACTAGAAAAGAAGAAAAAACACGAAAAGAAGGAAGAAGAAAGCATGGGAAGGAATGGGGAGAAGACGAACACCAAAGAAGAAAAACGAAAGAAGGAAGGGAAGGCGAAAGGGAATGGGCCAAGAAAGAGACGGAGACACACACACAAAAAAAAAGAGAAAGAAGGATAAGAACGAAAAGAAAGAAAGACAGGCAGACAGACGACAGACAGACAGACATACAGACATACAGACATACAGAGAAAGAATAACGCGATTTTTAGAAAGACAGAAAAGAAAGAAAGATGAACGAACAAACGAGAAGCAAAGGGATAAATGAAGAGAAGGAGAAATAAAAGAAATAAAGGAAACACCGAACCAGAAAGAAAGAAAGTAATTTTAAAAAAAGAATGGAAAGAACTAAAAGAAGTTAAAGAGAGAAAGAAAGAGTAAATAAAAAGAAAACAAATCACAAGAAGAAAGAATAGAAAAGAAAAGAAAAATGGTGGGGGGGGGGGGGGGATACATCAAATCAATACAGGGACATTTTTGAAATTGAACGCAGGCCGAATGAAAGAGAAAAGAAAAAAAAAAAAAGACAAAACGCAAACTAACTAACAACCAAAACAGGGAGCGAGGCACCAGACCTAAAGGAACTGAGATAATGGAAAGAAAAGCCAAGTGGTATCAAGATCAGAACAGAAAAGAAAGAACGAACGGAGGGAGAAAATGGGGGGAAAACACAATACACACACATGCCTCAGTAGTTTTCTGGTCCTCCTTAGACCAGCCTTCCATGACACTCTTCCTCCCCGGCCCACACCTCAAATAATGGTGTCTTATCCATTCAGCAAATGGCATGCAAAGCCTTTCAACGTGAACGTTTCCCTTCAAAGCAAAGGAGACGAACCTTTCAACGGTTAGCACACAGGAAAGAGAGAAAAACATATCCCCAAACACGCCCAAGCCCACGCGCGGTCGCCGTAGCGCGTACAAAAACACACACACACACCACACACCACAAACACACACGCACAAACACACACTCCCGCGCAACGCACAGACACAGACACACCACAGAACAGAGAGAAAGCTGAGAGAGATATAGAGAGAGAGAGTCAGAGAGCAGAGAGAGGACAGGAGAGAGAGAGAGCGAGGGTAGGGGGGAGAGACACAGTGACAGACATTACCGACAGGCAGCAGAAAAACACAGTAGACTTAAAAGAACGGAGCGAAGAGACAAAGGAGGGGGGTGGGTGGGGTGGTTGGGAGGGAGACGACAGACAGGAGAGAGAGACGAGAGAGAGAGAGAGTGCAGGACGAGAGAGAGGAGAGAGGAGAGAGGAGAGAGAGAAAGAGGAGCGAAAACACAGAGGAGGAAAAAAGACAGGTTAGAGAGAAGAGATACAGACAAAAGACGCTAGCAGGACACACACCACCCACACGCAACAGAGAGTGAGAGAGAGAGGGAGGGGAAGGGATGGAGGGAGAGCGGGAGAGAGAGAGCGAGGGAAGAGAGGAGGAGGACGCAGAGAGAGAGAGACGAGAGAGAGAGAGACCTGCAGGATGCAGCCAGGACAATATACCCAGATAGGTCGAGACCAGCATAACCTATTTTCAAACTGATCGAGCAGACTTCCAACACCCGAGATAGTCATTTAATCGTACAGAAGACCCCGACAGCCGACAGCGCACCCCGGTAACCTGCCTCGTTAAATCTTGTCGTTAATTCTTCCGCTCGCTCTTTCTGTCTGAAATCCTTTGGGATCAGGGTCCGTATTTACATAAGTAACATAATACCCTGTAATTAAAAACTGACTGAATCGTGATTGTGGCAATGTGATAAATTACTGTGTTCAAAATAATTAAAAACAATAATTATTGTTTATAAGCATGTCTTTGTCAACGAGCGTTCTTTTTGTAACAGACCAAAGTGCGGACGCTTTTATATGTAGTTAAGGAGGTTTGATAATGTGACAAAATAAGTGAGTAGCAGGTCGGCCGGAGGCCACGACAACGAAATATAGAGTAATGATGGGTATGTGCGCATGTACGTCCTCTAAATAACTGGACAGACTGGCGGCGTAAGCTATGCGCGCGCGCGCGCGCGCGCAACCACACACACAGCAACACAACACACACCACCCAACACACACACACACACACCACACCATGACACGCACACTATTGACCACATACTTGAACAAACCTGCACTTTGTTTGCACACACCACACACACACACACACACAACACACCACAACAACACACAGCACACAGCACACACATCACTCACGCCCGACCACCAGCACGCACCGACCTACGCACCACGCACGCATCGCCCTCACGCACACCACACCCACGCAGACACACGCACACCCAGCACTCCACAACACACACACACATACACCACACACACACGCACGCATTGCACACCAACACATGTCACACCACGCATGCACACCACATGCGCGTGCATGCTCAGCGCAGACCCACACACTACGCGCAAAACTCACCCAACCCATTAAAAACAGATTAAAAGAACCAATCCTAGGACTAAAAAACCACACGTTTGAAATAAGATAAGACATGTTGCCCACAGCCCAGCCGACCGCAAAGGGCCACACCAGGGCCGTCACCACGTTAAAAACAACTCACAAGTCAGTCATTCACACAATTCTTTAAAATACATCCAAAAACCCATCCAAAAGTTTGTTAAAAATCTTTCCACTGTAAAATCTCAGATCCTATGAAAAATGTTAATCTCTTTCAAGAACTCAAAGATCGTATCAGGCGGAACGTCTCTGAACAAGGTTTTCATGGAATCTGCTGTAAAATGTTTGTGTCTCACATCGTGCAAGTCCCAACACTCTTTAGGAATATGTTTCATTGTGAGTGGGACATGACATGGAATGCACCACGGAGCTTCTTCACCCTTTAAAAGGTACGAATGGGTAAAATACGAATGGCCGTGTGCAGTCGGCACAGAAACTGTTTCTTCTTTACGACCACCAAGAGAGAGAGAGAAGAGAGCAGAGAGAGAGGAGAGAAGAGATAGAGGGAAGAGAGAGAGAGAGAGAGAGAGCGAGAGAGAGAGAGAGAGAGAGAGACAGCGAAGACAGAGCGAGATGGAGAGAGAGGAGCGAGGAGAGGAGAGAGAAAGAGAGACAGACAGACAGAGTAAAGGAATGAGATGCGAGAACAGCGAACGACAAGAGAGATCGAGGAGAGAGAGAGAGAGAGAGAGAGAGAGAGAGAGAGACTCACAGAGGGAACACAGTAAGACACTTCATTGCATACAAACAGATGACGGGACACACACTCACGCACAGAGAGAGAGAGAGAGAGAGGAGAGGAGAGAGAGAGAGAGAGAGAGAGAGAGAGAGAGAGAGAGAGAGAGAAACCCTTCAGGCTGCAGCAAGACACTCACGCAGACAGGTCAGACCAGCATAACCTATTTTCAAACGATCAGCAGACTTCCAAAACCCGTCAAGGTCCTCCTATAGGTACGGACATACTCTCGACCGAACCACACCATGCATACCTCTGTGGTGATTATTTTGCTCGCTCTTTTGTCTGAATCCTTTGGGATTAGTCCTTTTCAAATTACTAGCAATGCCCTGTAACTTAAAGAAAAAGCATTGAATCATGGAGGTGACAACGTGATATGTACTGCATGAAAGGTGTTCATTACATCAAATCGAGGATGTTTTTTTGTGAGTGACGAATTCGATAGGAGACAGAATGATTAATGGGCCGAGAGGGAATAGATACATGAGCATGTGTGTAGGTACTGAGCATTGAGCACACCACACACACACACACACACACACACACACAACACACACACACACACACACAACACACACACACACACACACACACACGAGATTTAATAGTCTCGTTAGGGAAAAAAAATCAAACGAAAACACAGAATTGCATGTATATGCTTGTGAGTTATCGTTCTTTACAAGACGTTTGGAACATTCTGTTTTAACACACACACACACACACACACACACAACACACACACACACACACACACACACACACACCTATATATATATATTATATATTATATATATAATATATATAATATATATATATATATATATATATATACAGATACAGAGAGAGAGAGTGTGTGTGTGGTGTGTGTGTGTGTGTGTGTGTGTGTGTGTGTGTGTGTGTGTGGTGTGTGTGTGTGTGTGTGTGACATTGAATTAATAAATAGCTTTTTGTTAAAAAAAAAAAAACGGATTTGCTAGGAGGGTCTCATTAGAAGGTTTAACACATGTCTGACTTAAACCATTAAGCCAGTTCGCAGGGCATACCTTGTTACGTTGTTGATGCTGTTTATCTATAACCTTGTTGCTAAAATGAGTGATGATGATGATGATGATGATAGTGAACGATGACTATGATGGGATGATGATGATGATGACGCGGACACTTACGCTGCTGCTGCTGCTGCTGCTGCTGCTGCTGCTGCTGCGCTACTGCTGATGATGATGATGATGATAACGATGATGGTCATCGTTATCATTATCATCGTATGCTGTTCTCGTTGTCATTATTGATTGTAATAGTCATCATTTCAGTTATCATCCCAACAATTATTATACATTTTTTTTTTCATAGACGACAACATAATTATGTTGTCCACATCTCTCCCGCACACAACATTTGGCACGAACAATCTCTGATGATCCCAACTGTCCCTCCGCCTGGCAAAACCCGCCCATACATTGCAGTGTTTCAGTAATCGATAATCCTAAGCTGTCCGGGACATAAATCGCCTTCCGTTGACAAAGCTTGGCTAAGCGCGGCCCCCGAGAACAAAGGGAGAAGGATCCTGCTGACAGTCCTCGAGAAACTTGAGATGGTTGACACCGACGTGTTCTGCACAACGGTATTCGTTTTCCCGCTGCCGTCGCGTTAAGCCCTTATTAACACATAACTGTGTCCTAGTCTTTATCTGCTGTGCTCTAGACGTGAAAGACGTTGGAGAGCTCTCCCTTCGCCTCTTTCTTGTTCTTGTTCTTCTTGTTTTGTTGTTGGCTGTTGTTGTTATTGTTGTTATTGTTGTTTGTTTGTTGTTTGTTGATCTTCTTTCTTCTTCTTCTTCTTTCTGCTGCTGCTGCTGCTGCCTGCTGCTGTTGCTAGCTGCTGCTGCTGCTAGCGGCTGCTCTCTGCCTCTTCTTTCTCTTCTTCTTTTCTTTTTCTTCTTCTCTTTCTTCTTCTTCTTTCTCGTCTTCTTCTTCTCTCCTCGCTTCGTTCTCCTCCTCCTCTTCTCCTTCTTTCTTCTTCTTCTTCTCCCTCCTCCTCCTCCTCGTCCTCCTCCTCCTCCCCTTCTTCCTTCCTCCTCCTCCTCTCTTCCCCCCCACTTTCTTCCTTCTCCTCCTCCTCCTCCTCCCTCCCCTCCTCCTCTCTTACTTCTTCTGCTCCTCCTCCTCCTCCTCCTCCTCTTTCGTTTCTCTTTCTCTTCCTTCTTCTTTTTCTTCTTCTTTTCTTCCTCCGCTCTCTTCTTTCCCTCCTTCTTCCTTCCCTCCTCTTTTCCTATTTCTTCTCTCCCTCGCCTCTCCTTCTCCTCTTCTCCTCCTCTTCTTCTTCCTCCTTTCTTTTCCTTTTTCCTCCTCCTCCTCCTTTCTTCTCTCCTCCTCCTTTTCTCCCTCCCTCCTCCTCCTCCCCTTTCCTTTTTCCTCTCCTCCCTCTCCCTCTTCTTCTTCTTCTTCCTTCTCTTCTTCCTCTTCTTCTTCTTCCTCTTCTTCGTTTCTCTTCTCCCCCGTTCCTTTTATCCCTTTCCTTCTTCTTCGTCTCCTCCTCTTTCCCCCTCCTCCGCCATCCTCCTCTTCTTCCTTCTTCTTTCTTCAAACTTCCTTCTTCTTTCTTCTTCTTCTTCTTCAGCAACTGCATCACCCGCCCTCCCTCCTCCTTCGTCTTCTGTCTCCCTCCCTCCTCCTCTTGTTCTTTCTGTTTGTCTTCTCCTTCTGTTATAAACTAGTACTTCTTGTTCCGTTTTCTTCTTTTCTTCTTCTCTTCTTCTTCTTTCTTCTTCTCCTCCGCCTCCTGTTCCTGTCCTGTTCATCCTCCTGCTCCACATCATAATCATCACCATCTCATTATATCTCTAGTTTCAGTTTCAGTTTCATCAAGGAGGTGTTACTGCGTGCGGGCTGGTCCATATACGCTACACAAATCCGTTACGTTGGAGGCCACACTGCCCACAATCATCGTCATCACCATCGTCGTCGTCGTCGTCGTCGTCGTCGTTGTTGTTGTTGATCTTGTTCTTGTTCTTGTTGTCCTTGTTCTTGTTATTTTTTGTTTGTTGTCCTTCTTCTTTCTTCTTCTTCTTCTCTCTTCCTTCTTCTTCTTCTTCTTTCTTCTTCTCTTCTTCTTCTTCTTCTATCTGTTAGCTATCTGGTCTCTCTGTCTTTGTTTGCCTCTTTTACAAGTCTAATTTTTTTTGTTATCTATCAATGTGCCTGTCTGCCTGTCTGTCTATCTGTCTGTCTGTCTGTCTATTCTCTATCCATCAATTCTGGCTTTTTTCGTGTTTTCTATTTCTACTTTCTTCTTCTGTACATTTTCATCATTATTGTAAATTTGCTATAACGACAAGATGGAGAATGCATCATCGAATTCGGTAACCAATCCCACATTGGATTAATTTTACACCATCCTATAAACATCTGCACGAACAAGACCCCCCGGGTCACTCTGATCCTGACAAACCCATTCACTTAACTCAGAATAAAGACAGCCTATCATTAACCAATCAATTCCAGCTTCGCCAGTGTTGCTTTGTACATCGCCCATCAGCTTTAAAATGCTTCGCTAAGTGTGCACAGAGGATAAAGGGGAGTGGGACTGGGTG
>JADBJO010000112.1:445270-450270 GCA_016801955.1 Conus betulinus
TATCCTCTTAAGACACAAGTGCTGAGGGCCAGTTCTTGGAATGAATCCGCAAGGGACTAAATTACAATAAACTAATAAATTCCAAGGATAAGTGCCGAGCACCATTCCAGCAACTTACAGAGCAGCTTGGTGTTGCAATGACTGCAAGAAATATTGAATTATAAACAAAGCTTGCTCTTATGTCTTAGATTGTAGTAGAAATAGGGAGGTGATAAGCATTCATATCTGTAGTGGTAGATCATTCTGCCTAACTAACAGTATGTGCTTGAGTGGGTGAATGGAGAATAATAAATGCTTCTCAAAATGATCCTTCAGCAAGCTTATAGTCTCCAAAGGAGACTATATATATATAAAGAGAGAGAGAGAGAGAGAGAGAGAGAGAGAGAGGAGAGAGAGAGAGAGAGAGAGAGAGAGAGAATGCTGAACAATTAAGTAGGGGGGGGAAAACAAGTGCAGGCTAACAGTTCTTCCGTCATTACAGTAAATTACTTGCCAAAGATTTGAACTTAAGGGGGAAAAAAAAAAAAAAAGGGGGGGGGGGGGGGGGGGGGAGGGGGGGGGGGGGGAAGGGTTTGAAAATGAAGAAAATGGGAATATGAAATTATATATATATATTATAAATATAAAAAAAAACCTTCACTAGCTGCATGAGGGATATACATACATACATACATACATACGTGCGTGGGCGCGCGCGACACACACACACACACACACACACACACACACACACACACACACACACACACACACACACACGCACACGCACGCACGCACGCACGCAAGCGCACACACACACACACACACACACACACACACACACACACACACACACACACACACACACACACACACACACACACACGTGCGGGCGCGCACACACATGATTGGTGGGGTTTGGTTTGGTTTGTTTGTTTTTTCATTTTCCACACAGCATTACAGAGCACCTTCTGTCCTGTCCCATTCGAAATTACTTCCAACCAAACGAAGCACTTTCACAGATAAACTACTGCTGTCTGAAGAAGACGTCACTCATGTGATGTGCTCATCATTAATTCGCAGACACAGTCATTGCTTCTCTCAGTTACAGCACTACAAATCGAAATCCCATTTCATCGCTTGGATTGACAATATTTGAACAATATGCGAACAGGAAAAAAAAGAAATAAATGGAACAATAAACAATAATGTATTACGAAGGACGCCCGCCTTGTCAGCTTAATCATTCACTGCACATATAAAAACTGCGTCCCTCTCTCAGATATTTCCTTTACCGCTTGCGGGCTGCGAGCAGTTTTTAACTCCGGAATTTCATCATTTTTGTATCTAGAGTCCCCGACCTTTAGTTAAATGTAGACACGGACCTTAAAAAAAATCCTGTCAAAATGGTTATCATTGTTTCTGTGTACCTGGCCGACAAAGAAACAATGTATAGACGCTGAAACAGGTAAGAGTGAAAAACAATACCCTGCTCCACGATGCGTTGTCTGCGTGCAGGATAAAAATCGATTTTCATTTAACGTCAAACGTGTTCTGATGAGAGGGAATTTTTTTTTTTTTGGGGGGAGAGGGTGGTGGTGGTTTGTTTTTTTTTTTTTTTTTTTTTTTTTTGTTTTTTTTTTTTTGCTTTTTTGTTTGTTTGTTTTTGTTTTGTTTCTTTTTTCTGTCGATGCACGCTTTACCAGAAAACAGTTCACTTCAACGGAGACTTTCAGTTGTTGCTGTTGTTGTTGCTACTGCTGCTGCTGCTGCTGTTGTTTTGAATTTGCTCTTACATATGGAATGCTGATATGGTCTTTGGGCCGTAACAAACTGCGGGCCCTTCCACTCTCTATCTTGCAGCCTGCGAACTCAGCCTCGACATGAGTTGACCGATTAGAATCGATACCTTCCTTTGGGCCAAATAATGATGCAATCAATAATTGTGTGTGTGTGTGTGTGTGTGTGTGTGTGTGTGTGTGTGTGTGTGGTGTGTGTGTGTGTGTGTGCGCGCGCGCGCACGCGCGCGCGCATGTGTGTGTGTGTGTGTGTTTGTGTGTGTGTGTGTGACAGACAGACAGACAGACATAGAGACAGAGACAGGGAGATAGACAGAGAGCGAGAGAGAGAGACAAAAACAGAGACAGACAGAT
This sequence comes from Conus betulinus, assembly GCA_016801955.1. Classification (NCBI taxonomy): domain Eukaryota; kingdom Metazoa; phylum Mollusca; class Gastropoda; order Neogastropoda; family Conidae; genus Conus; species Conus betulinus. Next base: position 447,403 of record JADBJO010000112.1, read on the forward strand.
AGTGATGTGTGCGTGTGTATATATATATGTGTGTGTGTGTGTGTGTGTGTGTGTGTGTGTGTGTGTGTGTGTGTGTGTGTGTGTGTGAAAGGAGAGAGAGAAAAAGAGAGAGAGAGTGTGTGTGAGCGCGCGCGCGCGCGCGCGCGTGTGTGTGTGTGTGTGTGGATTCACGCGTGCGTGCCGTCTTTCATGTGTATTTATGAGTGTGTGTATGACGGGCAAGAGGTAGGGGCTTGAGGTAATTACTTTACTATAAAAATTTCACTGAGAGTGACATTAAATGATTTCAAACAAAGAGAAGCGATCTATCTTATTCGACTCACGTGTGAATGGGCACACGTTGAGAGTATTTCGCAAAAGGAGAGTAAAATGTCAAGCCGTTAGCCACACAGATTCTCGGTCCGATGGAATAACACCATTCATGGCGCAGAGGCCTTGAAGGGCAAATAAGTAGGCAAATTATGTTCACCTCACACGCATTCAAACAGCCACTGAGCTAGAACGCGCGTGTTCCTAACGGGGTAGGACTGTTCCAAAATTCTTGTATTCGGGGTGGGAGGGTGGTGTTAGAAAGAACGGTGATGAGTGTGGGAGTGGGTCATTAGCGCACATTCCATTTCGATTATTGAAAACATCAGTCGACCGTACTAACATTCTTTCGATCTGAAAATGTTGAATCTAGGTGGCCGTCGGATTACATTTTTCCAATGCATTCATTTATTTGATAATTTATTTATACATTCATGAACAACGAATACAGTTACACAAACACTTATCATTTATTCCTTGTATATACTAATTACTCTGTTCTTTCGCTGATTTGACTTCCTGAATATTCAATGGATATAATACATCTTCTGACATACACCTTTTTAATGTGCAATCTATATTGATCTTTCTTCTCACTAAACTCAAGACGAATATTTTGCAATTTCCGGGATGGCGTTATGAACATATTACTGCATTTCATTGTATTATACAGTGGTTAAATATTGTATTGCTTTGAATTGTTTCTATTGTACTGTATCCCACTGTCTTGTACAGTGTTGCACAATGCTGCAGTAATCCTTTTGCCCCTTTCGGATGTGCCAAAGGGACAATAATAACACATTGTGGACATTGGATCACCGCTTTGTCACATATAAATGGAAACGAAATACTATGAATTACATACATGAAATCAAATGCACCTGAGAAATAATTTTCTTGCCATTGAAAAGTCGCGTTTCAACAAAAGTTGAACACCTTTCATAACTTTGATTTCTTTTTCAGATGGAGTTGAGTTCTTCATCCAGCGCGACATAAAGTGCGGGGATGGCAAACTGAGAAACAGGATCAATGTTTTCTTGGAAGACATCAAAACTAAGATCATGCTGGAACAGTTCCCATGCTACATTCCTGGCTGTTCTGTTTTCTTTCCCATATGCCTGTCTTCAGCGATACTGCAAGGGTACTTCAATGTAACTTGCGTCTTTTAAAGTGATCATCTCCACGGCTGGATATACATATCAATATAATGATAGAAAGGTCGAATTGAGCAATTAAGACATTTAAATCGGTTCTGTACCTTGCTTTGCCAGTCACACACTCTCGAACACCACCATCACAGTCCCTTCGAGTATTAGTAAAGAAATCGTCATATACAGAGACTCACATCATACGCACTTCCGTCATTCGATGCACGATGAACATTGCACTCCGACAAAATCATTGCTTTTTTCCTTCGATGCAAACATTTTTGTTTGGTTGGTTTGATTTTTGTCCTCTTCTGGTCTGATTTCAATCTTTTCTCAGTGTGGGGCCGCGAGGCACAAACAAACGATAGAATATTTGGACAGTGAACTCCTAAACAACCTAGTAACTTAATGAATATCACCTTCAGTGTTATTGAGTTATCTTGCGGATACATAGACACGCAAACAATACCCTGTTCCGGGGTGCTCAATATGCGCGCAGGATAAAATGTCCCCCAACAAACGCACAGCTTCTGAAGACTAGCATGTGTCAATTACAGTCGACAATCGTCCTCACTTGAAATGCCATAGAATCCAAGGCGAAGTGCATTGTCAGGTGGACGCTAACAGCCGCAAATAGATTTTTTTATTTTAAAAATAGCAGGTCACAACGATTCCTTCGGTTGCTTGCTTTGTTTGTGCTTTGTTCTAAGGTTACAGACAGATGAAGCGTACCACAGTTAGAACGGTAGGGTTCTTGACGAGGTGAAAATGCGTTCGTTCATGTGTTACCACATTATATGTGTGCTCTCTCTCTCTCTCTCTCTCTCTCTCTCTCTCTCTCTCTCTCTCTCTCTCTCTCTCTCTCTCTCTCTGTGTATCGTATTGTAGTTCTAGTCACTTTTTGCATGCTTCGTTTGTTGCCTTATCTTATTTTGCATTGTTGACTCTACTCAGGGCGACGACTGGATGTAAAAAGCACATCAGTGCTTATCTATTATCCTCGTAAATAAAAAATTCTGCCTTGTCTTCTCTCTCTCTCTCTCTCTCTCTCTCTCTCTCTCTCTCTCTCTCTCTCTCTCTCTCTCTGAGGATGAATACGCGCGCGCGCGCGCGCGCGTATGTATGTGTGTGTGTGCGCGCGCGCGTGCGTGCGTGCGTGCGTGCGTGAGTGTGTTCGTGCGTGCGTGCGCGTGTGTGAGTGTGTGTGTGTGTGTGTGTGTGTGTGTGTGTGTGTGTGTGTGTGTGTGTATGTGCGTGTGTGTGTGTTGTTGTGTGTGTTGTGTGTGTGTGTGTGTGTGTGTGTGTGTGTGTGTGTGTGTGTGTGTGTGTGTGTGTGTGTGTGTGTGTGTGTGTGTGTGTGTGTGTATGTGAATGTACGTGCATGCGTGCCCGCACACGTGTGTGTGTGTGT
>JADBJO010000112.1:455270-475270 GCA_016801955.1 Conus betulinus
ACAGAAGAGCTGCAGGAGCTTGAAGATGAAGTGACAAGGACTAGAGAGGAGGTGGAAAACAACCCAACAACAAGAAAACAACATCACTCTCAAAGCCTGCACTGCCAAATACAGAAAGGCCTACATCCAAGCTGCAAGAACAAGCTGGATGGAGAAAACAGAAAAGCTGAACCTTGACAGAGATGGCAACAAACTTTGGAAACTCACCAAAGCCATAAATAATGAAAGAGACAAGGTCAGCGCCTGTCACGCTTCAAAAAGACCAGGAGATTGTGACAGGGAGAGAGGCAGCGAACTGCTTCATAGACACTATGAGCAGACCAGCAACATCTCTGTGACAGAGGACAGAAAAACAGCAAGTCCACGATGAAATGAAGAATCATCAGGATGACCAGACCAACCTGATTACATGGACAGGCCTTTCAAACTGAAAGAATTAGAAGAAGCTGCAAAATCTTTATAGGACAAAAAAATCTCCAGGTCCTGATAAAGTCACCAACGAGATGCTGAAACACCTCGGCACCAAAGCAAAGTCCAAACTCCTTGCTCTCTTCAACAACAGCTGAAGACGGGGCATGTTCCACAAAGCTGGCGAGAAGCTGACATGGTGCCCATCATAGAGAAGGGCAAAGGCAGAGTCAGGGCTGACAGCTATCGCCCGATCAGCCTCATCAGCTGCGTGGGCAAGCTCCTAGAGCGTATGATCAACTCGCGGCTAGTTTGGCACCTGGAGAAGAACAACTTCATCACTCCAGAGCAGGCAGGCTTCAGCCAACATCATTCCACTGAGGATCAAGTGACCTACATAGCCCAGAAGATCGAGGATGGCTTCCAGGACAAACAGCATACACTGACGGTGTGGATAGACATGGAAAAGGCGTACGACAAAGTCTGGAAGGATGGCCTCCGGAGAAAACTCCAGAAGAGTGGTGTGACTGGCTGTATGTACCAATGGATCTCGCAGTACCTGAAAAATAGGAAGGCCCGAGTCCATGTCAACGGAGCATACAGTCGCAAGAAGACACTGAGAGAAGGAGTCCCTCAAGGAGGTGTCCTCAGCCCTACCCTATTCCTTGTCTTTATCAACGACATCGTCAAAGATATGCCACGCAAAGTCCAAGGAGCCATCTATGCAGACGATCTTGTCCTATGGTGCTCGGAAGAACACCTCACAACTGCCAACTACAGGCTACAGCAGGCGCTGAATGTTCTCGAAAGCTGGACAAAACAGTGGCTGGTAACAATTAATGCCAAGAAGACCACTTACACTGTTTTCAGCCTCTCACCCAAAGAACAGAAGGCCAACCTGAGCATCAATGGACAAACTCTGCTTGCTGAAAATAACCCCACGTACCTGGGAGTCACCTTCGACAAACGCCTGACGTGAAGAAGAAGCAAGCAGAGAAAACAGAATCAAGAGCAAAAGTACGACTTGCCCTCATGAAGAAGCTGGCAGGAACAACATGGGGCGCAGACAACACGACCCTCAGGAGACTGTACACTGGTAGAGTCAGCCAGTGCTGGAGTATGGCATGACTGCATGGGGCACTACAGCCAATCCAATTTTGATCATCACAGGAGCCATGAAGTCTACGCCAATCCAGGAGCTTGAAACCATCACAGAGCTCCAGCCCCTTGAGGACCGCAGAGACGCCAAACTCCTGACCCAGGCTGCCAAGTTCAAGAGGTTGCAAGGCCACCCCATGAAAGACAGACTGTCCCAGCCAACAAAAGGACGGCTGAAGAGAGGGAGCTTCGTACACCAGAGCAGGATCCTAGAACGGCAACATCAAGATATCCTTGACCATGACCCCAAAGTGATACCCCGGTGTCTTGCCGTCCCTCCCTGGAGCGAAGAAACCCCTCCCCTCATCCAGTGCAGCATCCCTGGTGTTGGCCCCAAAGATTCCCAAAGCGGCCCTGAAAGAAAGTCCCTCACCCTTGAACACCTCCATACCCAGTTCCCCAAAGAGTCCTGGACTCATGTCTATACTGACGGCTCTGCAGCAGATGCCATTCGAAATGGAGGGGCAGGAGTCTATGTCCAATATCCAGGAGGCAGAGAAGAAAAGATCTGCCTCGCTACCGGCCTGTACTCCACAAATTACAGAGCTGAAGCAGAAGCCCCTGAAAACAGCAGCAGCCCACATCGAGGTCAGCCCCTACGCCAGCCACAACGTTGTCTTCCTGACCGACGCCCTGTCCATCTTGCAGGCCCTTCAGTCCAACAGAGATCCAGAGCTCAACGATCTGTCCTCATCTCTCGCCTCCCTCTGCACAAGTCACACAGTCACCCTGCAGTGGATTCCCTCCCACTGCAACGTGCTTGGCAATGAGACTGCTGACTCCCTGGCAAAGAGAGGGCACTACGAAGGAGCAGATGGACAGATCTACCAGCTACCCTGAATCAGGACCATCATTAAGGCCAAGCTGCAGAACAAGTGGAAGCAGCAGCATCCACGCCACAACAGAGCAGACCCGTACTACCTGCTGACTCGACGAGAGCATCGGCAACACAGAGCAGTGCCCCTGCAGAACAGGCAGCCAGACAACAGAACATCTGCTGCAGTCCTGCCCGCTCCACCAAGCGCTCCGAGAGAAAACCTGGCCCGACGACCAATACCAGTGGCCCGGAAGCTCTACGGAGGACTGGCCACAGAGTCCAGCGTTTCTCATTCTTCACCCTACATAAAAATTTTTTTTTTTAAAACTGTGTTCAGCGGACGGATGGTGTAAATAGGTTGCGGTGCGATGCACATGGTTTTATATTAAAATGTGCCTACATCCATACTGAAGAGAGAGATAGTGTGTTCTGGTTCATTCAGCTTTTAATAATATAATAATAATAATAATGAAGACTTATATAGCTCCTATTCTCGGCTAGAGACCAAGCTCTAAGCGCTTTACAATCAACACTCGTTCACACAACGGGCTGCCTACCTGGGTAGTGCCGACTGAAGAGCTGCCAGCTGGCGCTTCATTCAGTCGTTTCCCGTGTCATCCAGTCAGTATCGTTCAATATCGGCCACTCGTTCTCCTTAATTCCTTCATTCTTTCCATTTTTCACGCAGGGTGCATGTTATGTGTAACGTGTCATCCATACCAACGGCCAAACTGGCCTACTCTTCCGAAAGTTAGTGATGGGATTTTACGTGTGTGCAAGATGTTGTGCGTGCGTTCACACACGGAACCTCGGTTTATAGTCTCATTCGAAGGACTGTATAGGAAATGGAGTCAGAACCAATGTTAACTCCGAGGGAAAAATCCCCCTGTACCGAAACGCCCCGGCGGAGGTTCGAACCCGAATCCCCAGGATCACCAAGGTTACGAGTCCGGCGCTCTACCAACTGAGCTATTCCGGCTCCGCTTTAGCAGACGAACGCATAAAACTGGTCAAATTTCCGAGAACAATTCAAACAGATGGTTGAATATAACATCCTCATAGCATGGCTTTTAGGAACATGTTGTGTACTACGGCAAGTGGCAGTACGTACAATCAGTTGCCTGGTGGACTTGGAAGCACGCAGGCTTGGATGAGCTCTGTATGTGCGTCAGGAAGGGGGAAAACGATACATCCGCAGGTGCGGGTAGGACTCAGAGCAGTACTGTCTTCAACTGCCAAACAAACCAGCTAGGAGCAATGCTGCACCACCCTTGGAAGCTGGGCTGTGTTCACATAGAGTGCAGGCACGCACAGGGCATTCCATTAACACGTGAAGGGACATAACTGCTCCCTGGCAGATCCCACTGTGTAATGGCCACTGGATGTGGCATGGCAGAACCTCCATGGGAGCGTTCCCATGGATGCACCAGCCCATATTTCCTGACTGTAGAGCGCACCGGCAAAAAAATTCTACTGTCAAGCAAGTGCCGTGTACATCTCGTAGCCTCATTCGTTGCGGTTTCGCTTACAGGTAATGACAGTACAACTCCAGACATGGCCAAGTTTTGCCATGAGGTCTCACGTGCTCTCTGAAGAGAATCACAGGTCACAGTCTCATAGCATGGCTTTTAGGAATATGTTGTGTACTGAGGCAACAAGCAGTACGTAGAGTCAGCTCTCTGGTGGACTTGCAAGCTGGCAGGTTCTGATGAGATCTGTATCTGCACCGGGAAGGAGGCATCCAGGGTGGTCGCTTCCCTCTGGAGGTCAAGTTGTTCACTCGTTTGTAGTCGGCGTTTTCTTTTAATGTTATCGGTCATTCCAGACGGGGTGTCTGGGTGATGAGGGTGCCTTGTTTCCTTGCTCTCCCTCCTAGCTGTCTTTGAGACAATCGGGCATCCGTCTTCCAGCTGAGTAACGATGGCCCTATGCCGCGGGAGGCCGTCACCGGAAACAGACAAGAAAGCAGTCGCCAAGCCGCTGCGAAGATCCTCGTTCGTTTTGTGTCCGTAAGGGACGTTCTCACCATTCCCCTTTCACAAGGAGATCAGGAAGGAGGCGGAGAGGTGGGGTGGGGGGACTTCTGGTTTGCAGACCATGGTGATGTCGCAGAAGTGAAGCGTCTCATCGCCCGAACTGCCCCACAGCCTCAGAAGACGTCCCCCCGGCGACACAGATTAAACCTGTCGTCATCGCTATGCGAGAAAGGTTGGCTGCTCCGCCCTACGCCTGTCTGTCACCTAGGCGCCTGCCCGTCGATAACGCCACCTCCAAGCAGGTGACAGCTCAACCGATCATAGCGTAACTTCTCCGGACTGCCTTCGGGAGGGAAGACATGATAACTTCACGGAAATATGCAAAGCCCTAAGCATGTCTGTTAGGATACTAACTAACTACTGGCTTAAAAGTATGTGAAATAGCGATTTCCTTGGGACCTGTCTGTGACACTGATTTCGGTTCTATATGACTGACACCACCGTTTCAAATTGCTAAAAAAAAAATAAAAAAAAAAAAAACCCAGTTCTCCACCAAACAGAGTCCATTAGTCCACGTGCTTGACACAAAAAACCGCCGAGCAACGAATGCAAAGAAATACAAGCTTCTCCATGATCCTCGCGTTTCACCACACGTTCGAAACAGAGCACCCGGGTGAACATACAAGGGTCCTCCGTTGTTGCACGTAGTCTCGACTATAGATTCAATTCTAGAATTACTTCTTATTCCCATCACTTAATTCAAGTACAAACTGCATAATATATACAATGAGGTGATAGAAAGCTTTAAGAAAATACTGGGAAAGCGTTCAAACATCGATTTAAATGCTAGATTCCAGTTAGTGCCACCTGGAGCAATTAGCGCTATACCACACTCGCTCTAGGGCGGTTGCACGCTCTCCATGACCTTATCCGATTCTACGTGGAGTGTCAATGTGTCGTCCACAAACCTGAGAGTGCACTTATGTCCATGACATTTCGTCGTTTACGATTCATCATATGATGTGAAAGAAAAAAAAACATCATTATAGCTCCCGTGTCAATGAGTTCGCGTCCTGTTTTGTGGATGTACATTGTACCGATTTGCTATTATGGGATGTATAGCTTAATAGGAATACACTTCGTTTGCTCTCTCTCTCTCTCTCTCTCTCTCTCTCTCTCTCTCTCTCTCTCTCTCTCTCTCTCTCTCTCTATCTGTATGTCTGTCTGTCTGTCTGCTTGTCTGTCAGGCTTGACTGTCTCTCTTTCTCTCTCTCACTCACTCTCTCTCTCTCTCTCTCTCTCTCTCTCTTTCTCTCTCTCTCTCTAAATTTCTGTCTTTCTATCCCGCTGCCTGTCTGCCTGTCTGTCTGTCTGATTTTCTATCTCGCTTCGCTGCCTGTCTGTCTGCTTGCCTGCCTGCCTGCCTACCCCATTCTCTCTCTCTCTCTCTCTCTCTCTCTCTCCTCTCTCTCTCTCTCTCTCTCTCTCTCTCTCTCTAATTTTGTAATTTTGCCTATGGAAATGGACAATTAATACGCTATCTGGAAATAAACAATTCCAAGCATCGTGCTCGACTGCATCTGAAACTAGGAATAATCTCCTCACTCCCCTCCAACCATTCTCCCTCTCTCTCTCTCTCTCTCTCTCTCTCTCTCTCTCTCTCTCTCCTCCCTTCTCTCTCTCTCTCTCTCTCTCTCTCTCTCTCTCTCTTTTCTCTCTGACTTTCACAGGTTCACAGAAACACGGTTAGGGAATAATTTTGTCATTAACGCCAGTTTCCTTTGCGAACCGATGGTGCCAGACTTTCTATATCATGTCTCAGTTTGCACTATTTGAGAGAGAGAGAGAGAGAGAGAGTATGTGTGTTATGTGTGTGTGTGCGTGCGTGCGTGCGTGCGTGTGTGTGTGTGTGTGTGTGTGTGTGTGTGTGTGTGTGTGTGTGTGTGTGTGTGTGTGTGTGCGTGTGTGTGTGTGTGTGGGGTGTGTGTGTGTGTGTGTGTGTGTGTGTGTGTGTGTGTGTGTGTGTATGTGTGTATATGTGTGTGTGTGTGTGTGTGTGTGTGTGTGTGTGTGTGTGTGTGTGTAAGTGTGTGTATGTATGTATGTATGTATGTATGTGTGTGTGTGTGTGTGTGTGTGTGTGTGGTGTGTGTGTAAATGTGTGTGTATGTGTGTATGTGTGCGTGCGTGTTTGTGTGTGTGCGTGTGTGTGTGTGTGTGTGTGTGTGTGTGTGTGTGTGTGTGTGTGTGTGTGTGTGTGTGTGTGCGGGTGTGTTTGTGTGTGTGTGTGAGAGAGAAAGAGAGTGCGTGTGTGTATGTGTGTGTTTGTTTGTGTGTGTGCGTGCGTGCGTGCGTATGTGTGTGTGTTTGTATGTGTGTGCGTGTGTGTGTGTGTGTGTGTGTGTGTATGTATTTGTGTGTGTGTGTTTGCGCCCGCACGCGCCTGTATGTGTGTGCATATGTGAGTGCGTGTGTGCGCGTGCGTATGTGCTGTTGTATGCGCGTGAGCGCGCGCGCAAGATCGAGTACTCGCACGTACTCAACGTGTTTGTGTACGTAAGTCTTTGTTTATGTGTGCGTTCGTTATTTCTTCTTTTCCTCCCTTTCCCGCTTTTTACTTCCTTTTTCTACCATACACTCTTTCTCACGGCTAACGTTCCCTTTTGTACTCAAAACGTGACTCACAGTCAAATGGTTAGAGTGCTTACCATCAGAACTGGTAGTCGTGAAAAACGAAAACAACTCTTGGGGTGGGTTCTTTTAAACCCCTTTCTGTCTAACCAGCGGTAAACATGTAACCGATTCATTTCGGGAGAGGTTAAGGCGGCGGAAAGATGGTATGGGCACCGCCATCGCTCATGCCATGCCTCAGACTTAGTTAACAGCCAAAAGCCTACTACTCGTACAGCCGTTAGGCTAAGGAAATTTAACCTTTATTTTCAACTTTCCCTCCGGCTCACGCCCACCCAACCCTCGGTACCAGAAGAACCATCGTCCTTTTATATTCACTTCAGCAAACCTTGTCCACACTCAGAGTGATGTCCATCCTAAGTTTCTCTTCATCCCTGTGTCTTCATTTTTCCCCTGCACAGTGAACTGTCATAACAGTCTCTAGCGTTCCTCATTCTCCACCCCCCCCCCCCCCCCCCCCACCCCCAGATCATCAGCCATTAGTGCGGTGTTCTTATTTCTCCATCTCCATCATCAGGCAGTTATAGCTGTTCATTTTTCTCCATTCCAGTCATCAACTATCCACAGCTGTTCCTCATTCTCCACTCTAAAGTAAGTCATGAAAAGTTGTTTCTCATTTCTCTGTTATCAGCCATAAACAGTTGTTCCCCTTTCTTTATCCCAATCATCGACGTCAACAGCTGTTCCTCATCTTCGCCCCCTGTCATCAACCACCGACAGTTGTTTCTCATTCTCAATCATAATATCCGACCTCTTCCTCCCCCCCCTCCCCCCCCCCCCCCCCCCCCCCCACCAAAAATTGCTCCTGATACTCTACCCTTATCATCAGCCGTCAACAGTAGTTTCTCGTTCCACACCTCAATCATCCACCAGTAATAGGTGATCCGTATGTTCCGTCCCAATCATTAGAAACAACTGTTCACCACCTTCAATCATCAGTCATCAACATTTGTTCTTCATTCTCCATCTCCAGTCATCAGTTATCAACAGTTGTTCCTCATTCTCCACCTTCAATCATCAATTATCAACGGTTCTTCCTCGTTCTCCAGCTTTAATTATCATTTACCAATATTTTATTTCCTAATTCTCCACCTTCAATCAGTTATCAAAAGTTGTTCTTCACTCTCCATCTCCAATCAACACACCTCATTCTCCATCTTCAATGATCAGTTATTAACATTTTGTTCTTATTCTCCACTCCAATCATCAGTTATCAACGGTTCCTTATTCTCCATCTTCAATCATTAGTTATCAGCAGTTGTTCCTCATTCTCACCTTCAATCATCAATTATCAACAGTTGTTCCTCGTTCTTCATCATTAATTATCAGTTACCAATATTTTATTTCCTAATTCTCCACTTCAATCAGTTATCAAAAGTTGTTCTTCATTCTCCATCTCCAATCAACACCTCATTCTCCATCTTCAATCATCAGTTATTAACATGTGTTCCTTATTCTCCACTCCAATCATCAGTTATCAACGGTTGTTCCTTATTCTCCATCTTCAATCATTAGTTATCAACAGTTGTTCCTCATTCTCCGTCTTTAATCATCAGTAATCAACATTTGTTCCGTATTCTCCATCTTCGATCATCAGTTATCACATTTATTCCTTATTCTTCATCTTCAATCATCAGTTATCAACAGTTATTCCTCATTCCCCACCTTCAACCAACACCTAATTCTCCATCTTCAATCATCAGTTGTCAAAAAGTTGTTCCTCATTCTCCATCTTCAATCAACACCTCACTCTCTATCTTCAATCATCATTTACAAACAGCTGTTCCTCATTCTTCCAATCGTCAGCCGGCAACAGTTCTTCCTCATTCTCCCAATCATCAGCCGTCAACAGTTGTTCATAATTCTCCATCCAGATTATCAAACATTGACAGTTGTTCCAATCATCAGCCGAAAACAACTGTACCTCAATACCTAGAAATTACTGCACATGGAAGTATCAGAGTGCAAGGCAAATGAAATGTGCACAGGGCTTGCGTCCTGTTTCTGACTCCGTGTTGTCCCAATTGTTTTCATCGCTTTAGCGGAATGTTGTTAATTCTGCATAGCCACAACTTGCCGCGTAAAATGGATAAACAGTTGTGTGACATCTCTCTCTCTCTCTCTCTCTCTCTCTCTCTCTCTCTCTCTCTCTCTCTCTCTCTCATTGTGTCGGTTTTGTGTTTTTCTCTCTCCCATGCCGTCTGCATGCGTCTCTCTCTTTCTCTCTCTCTCTCTCTCTCTGTGCTACGGCAGTGTTCGTGAATGGATGTTCACCTGCAATTCAGATAAACAACCCCACGCTACATGCTAGACTGCCTCAATAACATGGGATAATCCCCCCTGGTCCCTCTGCCCCATTCCTCTCTCTCCCACACTGGCTGATTGTAGAAAGGGTTGTGTTTGGGAATCATTTTGTCATTAAGGCTGGTTTCCTGTTAACATCAGTGGCAAGTGTCGAGTCTCTCTCTCTCTCTCTCTCTCTCTCTCTCTCTCTCTCTCTCTCTCTCTCTCTCTCTCTCTGTCTGTGTGAATGTTCACGTGTGTGTGTGTGTGTGTGTGTGTGTGTGTGTGTGTGTGTGTGTGTGTGTGTGTGTGTGTGTGTGTGTGTGTGTGTGTGTGTGTGTGTGTGTGTGTGTGTGTGTGTGTGTGTGTGTGTGTGTACAAATGAGGGATAGCATACGCATGCTATTCTGTATACCTGTAGGCACGTTCGTTTGTGTACATATGTGTGCGTTCCCGTACGTTGTGGGGTGTCTGTGCACACACAAGGAAGCATGTGAGAAACCTCTATTCCTACAAGACTGACATGCAAAATTTCCGACACAAAGCATGTCAAATTTCCCGACAGCTGTGCAGCCAGGAAAGCGATCCTTTTCTCGTTGTCCTTCACCATCATGCCGAGAACAAAAATTAGCACCCGTGTGCAGAAAGCGGGGCGGAGCTATCGGGCAGAGGGAAGCAAATGGTTCATGAGCAACAAAGTCCAAACATCCGATCAGCGATGTTCTGTGATGTCATCACGCCTCGGGACTCGGTGCTAATGGAACGAGCGACAATGGGAGAAGATCCTTAATCCTGGCATCTCTGGAACGACGGACCAACAGCTTAGCACCCCCTTTCCTGCCGCTGGCTTTCCGTTCATCACACCCAGCAGTGGGAGGGGGGGAGGGGGGGATTAGCTGCAGACACAACAACAACTATTGTGCTGTTGTCACGAGTGTCAAGTTTCAAGATTCAGTCGTTAGCGCGCAGCCGACTACACCCAGCCAATTCAGAGTTCTCTAACTCATACAAGAAAAAAACAAACGTCACATCACTCACAGTCAGAGGATTGATCGAAAAAAATAAAACCAACAAACAAAACATGAGAAAGACACAAACAATGAAAGAGGTTATGACATGGTAGCTGAAACTATTGACATGATACATCATATACAGTTAGATTATGCTGATATTGACAGACCTTCTCCTTGACCTATTCCCGCAAAAGCTTTAAAATCACTCTTTTTTAAATCACAAAAAAACGCCATGAAAGGTACACACAGCAAACCCACATGGGCAAACAGACGCCGCTGAATGGACAGTCCGTATCCACTCTGGACACTGTGTACCACTGGCACCACCAGTCTGACAGATTATGTCTGACCTGTCATCAACTGCTGTATGGTCAAACCTGTCTCCTCCAGCAAAGACAAGAGAAGGGTCCACAACGGCTGAAAAAAACAGTAGATGACGGCAGAGAAAGGCAAAACGAATGTGTAACACTTTGGTTCACAGGCATTTAAGGGGGCACTGGTCGGATGTGTGTAGAGAGAGGGGGGGGGGAGCATTTCAGGTGACAGCGCGTTTACACACTAGAAAGTGGAACTTCGATAAGCAAACCGGAGAATCTCCCAACTCTGGATTGATGACCTGATCCTAATCCTTATCCGGATAATGAGGTAACTCAAAGTTTAACCCGACCCCTAAAAATTCTGTAACTCTCTTAAACCTTTCTAAACCCTTCAGAGTTGTCTTTACCTTTTTCAAAGAGAGGACCAAGAATGTAACTATGGGAACACAGTAAGTATACCATCCTCGCGGAAATGAATAAACAAATCTCGGTTTTGTTCTGTGTGCATCTAATTACACGTGGGTGAGTCAGGCTGCACAAGCAGATTGCACCTGGAGCTCAGTGTTTTAACTTCTTTTTTTACTATGGGGCAGAGACCATGTACATGTTCGTTACTGTACTGCAAAAACTGATTTTTTTTGAAGGAGCGGAAGTTAAAATGCAGGACCAAAAAATATAAACTCTTTCTAACAAGGACTACATGGCTATCAAAAAAAAGCAGAACTTTTTAAAATGGAAATATAAAGATAGGTACGATCCTGTGATACAAGCAAACAACAATTACACCATAATCACGAAATTATACCGGACATGGATTACTGGAAACAAAAAAATATAGACACAGGGTGTTTTTAGTCTCTTACTCAACATAGGACGAGATCCAGTAATTTTGCTCCGGTCGGTTAAAATTATTTCCAGCACTTTTATCTCCTCCTTGCCAACTTGTAAGCATGTGACCAGGAGTCATGACAGAAGCGAAGATTCCAAACTATAATTCTTGACAAACGGCACCAAAATACAGCAGTGTTCCTGATACATGAGAAAGTGCAATGCAGTGTGCTTACAAAAAGAAAAGCACGATGTGTAGTAAAGTGCTATATGTTGTTCCGAAAAAAAAAGCTATTCAATACAGATCCTTTTTTCATAAGTTCCTACGCACCAGTAAGTCGTACGCCATAAAAGACCCCGCACTTCTCGACTGTACCTCATAAACTATACAATAGACCAAACAGAGCAAAAATAAACGGCCATTGAGGGTCACTGAGCGTTGAACATCGTGCTTTGCTGCACCAATAGCTAGGGAAAATCGCCCCCTCTTCTATGTTGACTGCAGACCGTTTTCTGTTGGAGCGGCGAGCTATGGCGTGCTTCTGTGGTACCCGACATTAAAGTGTTGAAACCCGAGTGGCGCGATGTGTGTGTGTGTGTGTGTGTGTGTGTGTGTGTGTGTGTGTGTGTGTGTGTGTGTGTGTGCGTGTGTGTGCGTCGTGTGCGTGTGTGTGTGTGTGTGTGTGTGTGTGCGTGTGTGTGTGTGTGTGTGTGTGTGTGTGTGTGTGTGTGTGCGTGAAAGAGATAGAGAGAGTATAATAGAGACATACATACAGACAGATAGACAGACAGACGGGCAGATAGACGGAGAGAGGAGGAGAGAGAGAGAGAGAGAGAGAGAGGAGAGAGAGGAGAGAGAGAGAGAGAGAGAGAGAGGAGAGAGAATCAGATGGACAGACAGAAACTGAGAGACAGACAGATAGAGACAGAGACAGAAACACGGAACGAAACGAAACGAAACGAAATTTTATTTTACCAGGATAATAGGATAAGTATATAAATACTTTTTTCCACCCAGTCCTGGGGACACATATACACACACTCAAATATGTACAGAATAACCAATTAATTAATTCGCTATATACAACTGAAGTCAATATCATTGACAAAAGTATGAGAACTAACAATACTATAAATGCATCAGGGGAGGGGGGAGGGGGGAGGTTGGGTTGGAAAGGGAGGGGGAAGGCAGAGAGGGAAAGTGGAGAATAAAGGGGGAGGACTTGGGATGGGGAAATGGAGGGGGGGAGGGCGTAAGTGAAGCAGGGAAGTTATGACGGGAGGCATCGATGTATGGTAAATATAGTGCCGTTTACCTCCTCCACTTTACACGCACACACACATATTCATAAAGTAATTAAGGCATAGACGAATACAAGTATATACTTTTAGATAATTGTAACCTTCTATTCACATTTGAAATAAGCATGAAATGATTTAGTTTATGAATAAGGATTTATGCAAGAGTTGTTTAAAATGATACAATGTTTTGGATAAGGAATTTTTTATAGGCTGTCTTGAAAGAATTAATGCTCCCCTTTTCTTTAATGTTTGTTGGTAGGGAATTCCAAAGTGTTCCGCCGGAGTAGCTAAGACTAGTTTTGAAAAGATCGGTTCTTGGTCGACGGATAAGTATATTATAGTGTAACGTGACTGATTGAGAGGAAATTTAGCGGTTAAAGTAGGAGGTGCGTAACCGTTCATAATTCTGTACATCATTATTGCTTTGTTGTATTGAAGTTTGAGTGACAAAAGAAGATGTTTAGTTTGATATAGTCTTGAGGGGTTAATGAAGATGATTTTAGAAGTATAGCCTTGAGGGCTCGTTTATTGACCCTGGCTAGAGGTTTCAGTGAATTAGCACTACACGAATCATAAAGAGTAGAGGCATAATCAATAATGATTGAATATATGCATGGTAAAAGTGCTTACGTGCGTTTATATCAAGAAAATTTTTTTATTTTTGTCAGCTGGAATACTTTTTGCGACACGCGTTTGCTAAACAAGTAATATGGGGTGCCCAGGTGAGATTATGATCTAAGGTGATTCCCAGAACTTTATGGGTACTGACTTCTTCAAGCTGGTTTACACCTATGTATATAGAGGGCATTACAGAAGTTATGTTTTTTTTTTTGCCGCGACGTTATAATCATATACTTAGTTTTCTTTTCATTTAAAGACATGTGATTGAGTTTAGTCCAAGTAACTAACTGGTCAACATTCTCTTGCATTTTAACGGATAACTGATGGAGGTTAGAGTGGTTAGAATGAACAGACGTGTCATCCGCGAACAGCTCGCAGGAACCTTTTATGTGTAAGGGTAGATCGTTTACGTAGAGTAGAAAAAGAAGAGACCAAGAACTGATCCCTGTGGTACACCGTATTTTTGTCTTAAAAAAAAAGGACTGCTTTACGTACGTAAGAACTGTATGCTGACGGTCAGTAAGAAACGATTTTATTAGTAAAAGGGCGTTATCAGAGAATTTGTAAAGTACCAGTTTTTCTGTAGTAATGTATGGTCTATAACATCGAATGCTTTTTTGCAAAATCAACGAACAAAACTCCAGTAAATTTCAAATCATCAATATTGGTTAACCATTGATCAACGAGGTTGATAGTGCTGTGTGGCAAGAGTGGTTAGCTCTAAATCCAGACTGGCTGGGATGAAGCAAATCGTACTTTGAGATATGAGACATGGCATGTTTGTTAATATGTTTTTTCTAATGGTTTTGGAGAGAACAGAAATAAGTGAAATGGGTCTATAATTAGAAGGATCCGTTTTATCGCCAGATTTGTAGATTGGTATTATCTTAGCTTGCTTGAGAATATTTGGAAAAAAGTAATTTATCTATACAAAGGTTATATAGAAAAGTCAAGGAGTCGGCAGCAATGAGAGGGGCACTGAGTTTCAAAATCTTCCCATCTAAGTCGTCGTCAAGACCACGTGTACTTGTGTCTTTCATATGCACAAGATAGAAGTAAACATCGTATAACTTTATAGGGGGAATAACTAATTCTGATTTAATCGCTTTAGACTCACTGTAATCGATCAAGAGTTTTAGGTCATTGGCTTTCGAGTCATCGTGTTTCACAGTTTGATCAGCAATATTAAAAAAAATGATGGTTTAGAGTATCAGCAGATATATCACTCGGAATTGTGTAGGTTTTGTCAAGATTCTTGTGTGAGAGAGAGTGTTTATGGCCTTCCAAATTGGTTTTTAGAGTATTTTTAGAGTTGTTATAAACTAGGTTTCTAAAATATTTCTGTTTTGAACTGCGTAGCATAGATGTAACTTTATTTCTTTGTTTCTTAAACTGATCAAACTGTTTATTTTTTAATAAAGTATCTCTTAACCACCATATAGCTTCTTGAATTTCATCTGTAAGCCACGGGGGTTTGGGGGAATGTTTAACTCTTTTGGTTTTAAACGGAGCGTGTTTGTTGTAAATCTCTATAAAGGTTCTGTGCCAAAATTCAAAGGCTTCATCAGGGTTAGTGTATTGATAAACTTGAGATAATGATGAATGGGCTAAGTCAAATAAGAAAGAATCCCGATTAAAGTCGGCAAATGATCTATATGTGATAACTTTATGTCCAGTTTTAGGAATTTTTGTACCTTTCTTTAACCAAGTGACACATACAGGTAAATGATCACTGTAACCACAATGTGGAGAGCATATTCAATGATGTTTTGTTTTGTGTTAGCATAGATGTGATCTATTAAAGTTGCAGATGTTGGGGTAATCCGTGTTGGTGAATCAATTAACTGAGACAGGCCTAAATTACTGCATGTTACATTCCATCGATTATTGATCTTTAGGAGGTCTATATTAAAATCACCCAGGAGAATAGTTTCGTTTCCAGCAAGTAAAACAGCTTCCATCATGTCGTTAAATTTATCATGCCAGTCAAGGCATTCTGCGGGGTTTCTGTATAAGAATCCTACTAAGATTGGTTTGTGTTTTTCTTGATATTGACTTCGACCCAGATTGATTCAATACCGTAACATTCAAAAGAATTAATTCGTTGACACCTAAGAGAGACTGACTTGAATAAAGTATTAGGCCAGTTGCATTGGGAGAGTAGGGTCAAGGCGAATATGTTGTAACCAGGTACTGAAACGTCAGTATTAGGAATATGTTTAGTTAATCTAGATTCAGCACAGCAGAATAGGTGGAACTGCTTTCCCGAAATTATAAAGTATGGAAGACAGTTCATCATGTTTGTTAATCAATCTATTAATATTTAAAAATCCAATTCTGAGACCTTCCTGTGTTTGTGTGGTGTGTGTGTGTATGTGTGTGTGTGCGTTGAGTTTGTGGAAGTGTGAATGAGAGGGGGAGGAGGTAGAGAGTGAGTGTGCAGACGGCAGACGGGTGAGAGGAGTGAGGAGAGTGGGGAAGGAAGAGAGAACGGGGATGAGAGGTGGGGGAGAGGGGAGGAGGAGGATGCCGTTTGGGAGGAGAGGGGTGAGGAGCCCAGGAGGAGGAGAGACGGGAGGGGGAGAGTGGGCGGTGGAGTGGGAGGGGGGAGATGCAGGAGAGAGGGAGGGAGGAGAGGAGAGGAGAGGATGAGAGAGGAGGGGAGAGAGAGAGAGGAGGACGAGGAGAGCAGCGATTGGAGACCGGAGAGAGAGAGAGTAGCAGAGAGAGCGGAGCGGATGTTCGGAAGATGAGATTGTTGGGAGCAAATGAGGAGGGGAGGGGAGCGTTTGAGGAGAGTTGTGGCGAGAAGCGAGGAGTGCGTGAGATGCGGGACAGAGAGATGCGTGGTGATGCGTGCGAGGCGGAGGAGGGGTGACCGAGAGGAGGAGACGTGTGTGAGTGGAGAGTTGGGTGTGAGAAGCGTGTGAGTGAGTGGGCCAGAAGAGGGTTAGAGAGAGAGAGAGAGAGGGGAAGGAGGGGAGGAGAGATGAGGAGAGAGGAGGAGCGGGAGAGGGGGAGGGAGAGCAGAGGGAGCGAGGGACGGACAGGGAGGAGAGAGGAGAGAGAGGGAAGGAGAGGAGAGTGTAGGGAGAACAGGAGATGAGAGGAGAGAGAGAGCGACTAGCGAGGGAGGAGATGAGAGGGCGAGGGAGCGATGAGAGAGAGGACCGGAGGGGAGGGCCGGGAGGAGAGAGCGGGAGGGGGTAGCAGGATGAGAGAGGGAGAGCGAAGGGAGAGAGAGAGAGAGGGTCAGAAGAACTGAGTGAAGGGGGGGTCATAAGAAACTCGTCTCTCGCTGACAGCCAAAAAGGGGTGATGTTTTTGAGCTCCTTTTAATGTACTGGAGTTCGTTTGTATGTAGAAAGACATTTGCCGGTAACTTCACTCGTCAATTCGTATTGTATCAGAGTGCAAGGCGGTGGGTGGGTTAAAGGTTGTTAAAAATACACCAAACTCTTGTGCCTTGTTTTGTGCGTTTACTTTGTGTTCTAGTTTGCTGTCGGTAAACTTCACTCCACCTGTGTTCTGGTTTGCTGTCGGGTAACTTCACTCACTTGTGTTCTGGTTTGTTGTCGGTAACTATCACTCACTTGGGTTCTGGTTTGTTGTCGGTAACTTCACTCACTTGTGTTCTGGTTTGCTGTCGGTAACTTCACTCATCTATTTCGTTTTGTATAATGAATACACCTAACTCTGTGCCTTATTTTGTGTTTACTTAATAATAATAATAAAGAAGAAAAGAAGAACATGAATGAATTTAATTTATTTAGGAAAAAAGTGACGCCTGTCCCTCGTGAGTCTCCATGAGCCATTACAAAAATAAAAGCCGAAATTTTACGAAATAATAAAGAGGAAAAAAGGAAAAAAGGAAAACACATGAGATTAAGGCATATAAAACTACAACAACATCAAGAAGAGCAACATACATTTAAAAACCTAGAATTATACATGCAGATAAACAATAATCATCTCTCTTTCATCACATTGTCCCCCCCCCCCCCCCCCCCCCCCACACACACACACACACACTCCCCCCTCTCTCCAGCACACACAACACACCCAAAGACACACTAACACATGCACACACACAACCACACACACACACACAACACACACACACACACACACACACACACACATACAGAGTGTGTGTGTGAGGGAGAGAGAGACGAGAGAGAGAGCAGTGAGGGAGGAGAGGAGAGAGTGGGGAGAGGGAGAGAGCGGACGAGAGAGAGAGGATGAGGATAGAGAAGAGAGAGAGAGAGAGAGACGAGATGAGACACCACACACACACACACACACACACACACACACACACCACACACAAACACACATCAACTATTCTATTCAGGATAAGACATAAAAGCAGATTAACAGTGCCCAGTGCATGAAATTCACTCATCATTAAGATACGCACGCATGGAATAAGAAGGTTTTCAAGCCTTGACTTAAAGAGCGTTCAGAGATTGTACGTTGCGAAGTGAAAGAGGGTTAAAGAATTAAAAACAGTGCGGCCGGCGAAAGGAAAAGGAACGTTGGCCATATGTCTCCAGTAGACCCGAACACGGGGGATGGTTAAAATGACCGGCCGAGGAACGAGGAAAACGTAGCGATCTTGATGGTGTGTGCAGTTTAAGTAGACGGAAAGGTAGGAAGGTGCCAGATCGTGGAGGCTTCGAAAACAGAGGGGTGGCGATTTTGTGTTCAATGCGGGCTCGGATAGGTAGCCAGTGCAGCTCTAAGCAAGAGAGGCTTTGCATGGTCAGATTTGCCTTTTCTGAGGACTGTGTGCGCGCAGCATGATTCTGAGCCCTCTGTAATCTGTCCAGCAGCGTTGCAGCGGTTTGGAAGACCAACAAACAAAGAATTGCAATAGTCCTGTCTGGACAAAACAAATGCTGACATGAGTCTTCTGGGTTGGCATGACGGCAAGAAAAGGACTTGTGTTCTGGTTTGTTGTCGGTAAACTCTGCAATGTCTGCTTTAGTGATTCATCTTTACTATCTACGATGTTACCATCAAAAATATACAAAATCGAAGTCACCTCTCTCTCTCTCACCTCTCTCTCCTCTCTTCTCTCTCTCTCTCTATCTCTCTCTCTCCCCTTCCCCCCCCCCCCCCACCCCCCCCCCCCTCTCTCTCTCTCTCTCTCTCTCTCTGTCTCTCTCTCTTTTCACCCTTCATCTCCTCTGTCTGTCAGTCTACCCTCTTTCTCTGTCTGTCTGTCTGTCTGTCTGCCTGCTTCTCTCTCTCTCTCTCTCTCTCTCTCTCTCTCTCTCTCTCTCTCTCTCTTCACCCTTCATCTCCTCTGTCTGTCAGTCTGCCTCTTTCTCTGTCTGTCTGTCTTATGTCTCTCTCTCTCTCTCTCTCTCTCTCTCTCCTCTCTCTCTCTCTCTCTCTCTCGCCCATCCCTTACTCTCTATCTCTCTCTCTCCCCCCCCCCCCATCCCTTTACCTTTATTCCATCACAAACCCTTCGTCAGGTTTCACTGGTTCAAAAGACATCCATTCTTGACAGTGGAACAAAACTGCACAAAGCAAACCCTTTCACCTGGCGGGGGGTGCTAGTCTAGCAAATTGTCTGGACTACGGTCTGCGTCGCTTACAGCAGGGACTCGCAAAGCAATTTCAGACTTGTCAAAGTTGGCACATTGCTTGGCTTGCAAAAGTTGATGCCGTCCTTGATGGCAGACCTGGGACTTTATCACGGTGATATGTCGGGGTCTCCATGTATACAAAAAAAAAAATCAAAACTCTCACGTTTCAAGGTGGACAGCCAGTGAAATGCACAAGGAAAAAAAAAAAACAAAAACATTATCAGACGAGTAAACAACGCTATCAGAGAGGTAAGGGCGCAGCTCTTACTTTTCACATTGTCAGGGTTTGTGCTCGGTGTTTTTTAATTCGCTCGTTCCGTTTGTACAGCAAATATTGCTGCATTGTTGGACATAGCTAAAGGGTAGCGGTGCGAAGAGGAAGACAGGAAAGACAGGTGGGAGGTGGCGGGTAGGGGGGTGGTGAGTGGCAAGGGTATTGAGGGGGGAGGCGGGAAGGAGCAAACGGGTGGGTAGTTCATCCTGTCGGTCGGTTTAATGAATGACTAGCTGCCAAGTGAGGCCATGGCGAGAGGAACTTATACAACACAGAGTGTCTAAAATAATTTTAATCACGATATGCCTGGTTTGTTCTTTTCGACAAGTGTGTGTGTGTGTGTTGTGTGTGTGTGTGTGTGTGTGTGTGTGTGTGTGTGTGTGTTGTGTGTGTGTGTGTGTGCCCGCGTGTGTGTGTGTCTGGCATGCGTGCGAGCCTGTATGTGCGTGTACGCCGGGAGTGTATAAGTTCATTCGTACAGGTCTGCTTGCGCGCACGCACATTTATGTACGCTTGTGAGCGTTTGTGTATGTATGTATGTGCGTACGCGCGTATGTGCGCATGTGTGTGTGTGCTTGTGCGCACACGCTTGCTGTAATCGAGAGCTAAAAATCGTGATCAGAGAGGAGGAGAAAAAAAAAAAAAGAAAAAAAAAAAAACACGCATCCAGTGTAAACACACATAGTTTGTGTAAATTAAGAGTTCACAGTGT
>JADBJO010000112.1:485270-497770 GCA_016801955.1 Conus betulinus
TGTGTGTGTGTGTGTGTGTGTGTGTGTGTGTGTGTGTGCGTGCGCGCACTTCATACTTGACAGTTTAACATTAGCAGCAACAAAATGTGTTAAGGAAAGCAAGGTCAACCCGCGACCAGGAAGTGGATAGAGAACCATCAGATCAACGGGAAGTGGTAAATGCCTTAAATATACACAATGGAACTCTACAGATACTCATCTTCCTCCCTGCTCTTCTAGTATCTATGGAGTGATCTTCATATTTACGTTCTCTTCATCCCTGCCTTTATAGAGTATATACATCGATTCAGGAGAGGTGAGGGCGGAGGAGGGGGGAGAGACGGGTTTGGGAGGGGGGGGGGGGGGGGGGGGGGGGGGGGGCGTTGCCGGGTTTTTTAGAAGAAAGGAAAGAAGGAGCAAAATTATAGATCCAATTCTTAAGAGAAAGTAACTATGAATGGAGACCACATTGCCTCTAGAGGAAAAAAAAATGGTTCTTTAATGGAATACAACCACAGAGGGTGATCAAGTGTAAATATCTTGAAGGGATCGACAAAGACTTAATTCATACTCACATGAGGACACGACTATGAAAGCTTAGGTGTGTGTGTGTGTGTGTGTGTGTGTGTGTGTGTGTGTGTGTGTGTGTGTGTGTGTGTGTGTGTGTGTGTGTGTTTCCTTGAAGTTTCTATGATCTCTCCAAGGATATAGCCACTAATTTCTTCTCGAAAATATTCGATTGCCAATTTCAACCCGTTCAACATATAGAAGAGAGTTGTAGAGCATAACAGCAATTCACTCTGTTATTTTTAAAAAAAAATGTACCCGATTAACAAAAAACGCGAATAAACGTTACAGACATCAAATGTACATGTGCATTGCGAAAGTGGCAAATATTCACTGCTCAAACAAACATTTTACAAACCGTATGAAGTTTTGGTTAGAAACTTACCAACATAGAAATACTATACCTGAGAGGAAGCATGAAAATACTCTGTGCCCCTTTGTTGTAAATTGAATTGAGTAGCACAAAATATATGTACAATTTGTTTAGATTTGCTTTTTGGTTGTATTTGGGGTGATCAAATTTGAACGAAGTTGAACGGTGTGTATCTTTACGTCCTTCCTCAAATTAATGGTCTGATATACATGATCCGAACTGCGCGTTCATGTCAAAAGAAGGATATCAGTTCTATTCTACACTTCAGCTGTTGTTTGATATATATATAATACTATACTGTCAGAAATTATGTTCTCTAAATAGTTGATAAAAGCAATACGGGCTATAACCATATTGAAACGTCATCGGTCTAGACATTTAGAGAACGAGAAAACTTTAACTGTCCGTTTGTCCAAGTGTAAAAAAAAAATCTGATAAATCCTCCTTTGTACATAATAAAAACAAACTAACGTGAAACAGACATTGCCCAGAACTATATTTCTCTCGACCAACTGCCTTCAAATCAATGTCGTGCTGTCTGATACAAGGATTATTTGCCTCTTCCTTTGTTTCTTTTCGAAAATTTGAATTTTCAGATGCTTGGCGACTTACCAAATATTGAACACCGATTCATCAGTGTACATGTATGTAAATACTGTTCTTTACTTTTATCATGTCATAGAAACATTTCTTTGTAACCTGGGCAGAATAATCTATCATGAAAGGTCAACTGAAGGGCAATGTCAGATAATAGAAAAACTCAACAAACCTTACCTTTACATTTCTATTTGAGAGGTTTCTAGGAATAGTCGCAATTTGATATTGCATTCTTGAATTTGTTTTTCTCCTCGAAACCATTCAACGTCAGATAATAGAAAAACGCATCAAACGTAATCTTTGCATTTCTGTTAGACAGGTTTCTAGGAATAATCGCAATTTGTTTTTCAGTTCATTTTTTTTTCTTTCGAAAACATTCGACAACATACAACCAGTGAGACTTCCATCAAACTTCAAAGGTTGATTTCACAGTAACTGCTGGCGGAAACTGAATCAAACTTAAAAGAAAACTACCACTGCGTCGAACGAAAAAGACAAACAACTTACAAGACAAAACGCGCTGCGTTTTGACCGCTTTGGTCTTCTTCAGACAAGACAAACAACATTCAAGGTAATCAAAACGAAGAACGAACAATCACTGATCTCATCGAACTGGGCGCCAAATGGGACGTCCATTGTTTATTCGACTAGTGAGAGATTATGTGCTCACCCTCTGCCCTTGATGGCGTAATTCAGGACAATCAATTGCCGTCTATATTGTGCCCAAGCCTTCGCGCTGCAGTCATAGCAACTGACCTTTCATCCAATCAGGATCGTAGTGTTGTGTTGGATCCCCTCTATACGTCTTATTTGTCACGTGCCAAACCGGGCAAGTAGAAAACGATATCGTTGTTCTGGTTACCCGTAGAAGATAATCGCATGTTGCCACGTTAATCTGTAATATACGATGGCAGGTCGGTGCATACATTGCTGTTTTTCTCCTGGCAATGAAATAATGAAAATGGAGGGCGAAGGGAGGTGTGCGGCGGAACGAAGGTAAGAAAGGAGTCGGTGGCTTTTTTTTTTTTTTTTTTTTTTTCATGGTCTTGCGCTGTGTGTGTGTGTGTGTGTGTGTGTGTGTGTGTGTGTGTGTGTGTGTGTGTCTGTGTGCGTGCGTGTGTGTGTGTGTGTGTGTGTGTGTGTGTGTGTGTGTGTGTGTGTGCACGCGCACGCGCGCGTGCGTACGTGTGTGCATTCATGCGCGCGTGCGTATGTGCGTGTGTGTGCTTAGGGGAGGGGGGTGGTGGTGTGTGTGTACGTGTGTGTGTTCAGTTTCTCTTCTTTTCGTTTAAAGTAACATCCGACAAATACATAACCCCCACCCACATCCCCTCCTACGCCACCAAACGTCACTCCCCAAAAGTCCTCCAGCGCTAGCGCAGGAGCGCTGAAACGAGTTCAATGCCTGGTAATATTATTACAAAGTTTATAAAATCATGAATACTCATGGATGGAATTTAGAAGTGTACAGTTTGCTGGAAAAGGTTCCAGACCGCTAACGAATGGGTATGCTAATACTGCAGGGTGTTACCGACATCTTTTTTGTTTTTCTTGTTTTTCATTTCGGGTGAGAACACACATGGGGAGATATTCATCGAGCAAGAGTGAAAGCCTCCAGTATATCAGGAGAAAACTGCTACCACATACCAAAGGATTTTATTTTTGAACGCTTCTACACGGGGGAAAATTATTCCATGTCACGGCAAATAGCACTTGCCGAAGGCCAAGCCGTAAATACATCATCGGTGCTTGTTAAGCCTGTTCGTCTCTCTGACGCCGAGTCACAGCAACATTGCGGCTAAATTGCATCGGTAATATTTTGTGGTGCTTCGGTGCCTTCTGTATCTCCCGTTCACCGGGAATAGAACGCTCGACCACATCGATTGGTTTCCGCTGTCCTTTCAGTGTTCACGTCAGACAGACCCATCGCTGGCCCGGCGACAAAAGTCTTTGAAAATTATACAATCAATTTCCTGCATTCTCTCTCTCTCTCTCTCTCTCTCTCTCTCTCTCTCTCTCTCTCTCCTCTCTCTCTCTCTCTCTCTCTCTTCGCGCGCGCCCGTGCTCGCGCGTAGGAGGAGGAAGGAAGAGAAATATCTGAGATGCTTCAATTTACTGCGTCGGTCAGGAATCTGGTAGACGTCCTCTCCCATTCTTACATCCATCCTAATTATTCATTCATCGATTCATTATTCAGTTGCTGACCTGTTGAACTACTCGTCTTTAAATTTACATACCGTAACCGAAAGACCTCAGCAGATGTGATGTGATGGAGCGTAGATTGGATTGAATTGACGTGCTGATGAAATAGAATATCTATCGCTTTCAGCGCCTCTCTCTCTCTCTTTCTCCCCCCATCTCTCTCTCCTCTCTCTCTCTCTCTTCTCTTTCTCTCTCTCTCTCTCTCTCTCTCTCTCTCTCTTTTTCTATGTCTGTCTGTCTCTGTCTGTCTGTCTGTCTGTCTCTGTCTCTCTCTCTCTCTCTCTCTTGTTTGTTTTTCTGTCTGTCTGCCTGTCTGTCTGTCTGTCTGTCTGTCGGTCGGTCGGTCGGTCGGTCGGTCTCTCTCTCTCTCTCTCTCTCTCTCTCTCTCTCTCCTCTGTCTGCCTGTCTGTCTCTCTCTCTCTCTCTCTCTCTCTCTCTCTCTCTCTTCTCTCCTCTCTCTCTCTCTCTGTCTCTCTCTCTGTCTCTCTCTTTCTCTCTCAATCTCACACAAACACACACACAATCTCACTCTCTATCTCTCTCACACACTCTCTCTGTCTCTGTCTGTCTGTCTCTCTCTCTCTCTCTCTCTTTCTCTCTTCTCACACAGACACACACACAATCTCACTCTCTATCTCTCTCTCACTCTCTCTCTCTCTCTGTCTCTCTCTCTGCCTCTCTCTCACACACAGACTCTCTCTCTCTCTCTCTCTCTCTCTCTCTCTCTCTCTCTCTCTCTCTCTCTGTCATTCCCTTCTGACATTTGCAGACATCTTACGTCTGTTATTGTCCTGTACTCGACGATCATTGTAGGAGAGAGGATTCGCAGCTCGTAGGCACTTTCATGTCCTATTAGTCAAGTCTTGGAAAGTCGATTTGCACGCGCGCGCGCGCGCACACACACACACACACACACACACACACACACACACACACACACACACAACTTCGCCCTCCATTACTTATACCCATGCCATCCTGCACTATCCCCCCCCCCAGCCCCCCCACCCCCTCCCTCGCCCTCACTTTCCACCCTCCTTTTCTGATCGCCAACACCAGTCGAGGGTAGTGTGTGTCGGCAATTGTGTTGCAAAGTGCAAGGAATGAGGAGATCAGGGCGAAAAAAAAAGATTTTTGAAAAAAATGAACACTTTCGTTTGAGCAAGAGACCGAAAGAAGGAACGGGAGCGTAAGGAGGGGGCGGGGGGGGGGGGGGGGGGGGGGGGTAAAGTTTGTAGGTAAATTTTTAGGAAATTGTTCAAAAACGATTATTATATTACTGAGAGGAAAAATGGTGTGATTCCTGTTCAGCAAGCGGACTTTCGAAAAGGTCGTTATAACCACAGACCATTTAGTAAAAACTGACCAGTCACATTAAAAAAAAAAAAAAACAATTCTCCCCCAGAAAAAGTACTTTGGCTACATTTTTTTATGTTAAAAAAAGCCTGACTGTATATGGCACGCTAGGCTACTTTTCGAATTTAAAAAAATGTTGATGTTTCTGGGAGAATGTTTGATTACATTAAAAGCTCCATAACAGAAATAAGCATGTGTACACGGATTGGAAGAACTTATTCATCCTTTAGGAATGTAGATACGGGTATTTCTCAGGGATAAGTCATTGCTCCCATGTTGTTCACAATCCTAATCATGATCTTCCCAAATCTATGTCAAAAGCAATGCATGTAGTTCAATATATATATATATATATATATATATATATATGCTATATATATATATCCAATTAGAAAAATACACATCTGACTGTATATCAAATTGTAATATTGATATTACTGCTATTCCAGAATTTCCTGCAGTACCTTCAATGCCTCCTTGAGAGCACCTAAATGGTTTTTTTTTATTACAAATACACTATGTTAAAGAATAGTGATACTGTAAATATTTTTTTTTAAAAACTGACGTTTGTGAACACATTAGAAAACAGCGATCCAATCACTTACAAGTGCTTCCAGATGGGTCGGTAATGGAATCCTCTGACAGTGGTTCTGGATTTATAATACCAACTTTAAATGTCAGGAAATCATATCATTTAGGAAAGGGGTTTTCAATTTATACCTCAGAATATATACGCAATACTGCACCTTTCACTTACATATATAATACACCAATTGCTTTCTATGAAATTTTATTGTGTGCTGATTCCAAATCTGTCTTACAGGCACTACAGCGTTGGGAATGCACAGCTAGAAAAGATTTGCTTTTTGAAATAAAACATTTACTGCATTGTTTCATAACTCTAGGCATCAGAATCGTTTTTTTTTTGTTTTTTTTTTTTTTGTTGGAAAACCATCTCACTATGGTATAAAGTGGGACGAAGTAGCAGACAGTCTTGCAAAAGAAGGAGCAAATAGAAAAACGCTGAAAATATGTTTTCCAATCCCTTACATTTGTCTTCTTGTGAATTAATCCAATTTATGGACAAGTATATTCATAAGCAGAATTTTAGTAAAAAACAAATTGCTACTTTACCATCTTGCCCAAGGCACATTATTAGATTAATTCATAGATTAAGGCTGAAAACTTAGTACACTAAATATTCTCAGGGGTGTTACTTGTGTTTGCAGAGAGAACATGTCTGTGCACCATCTTTTGTTTGAATGCTCAGTGTTGACCTCGCTCTATCAGGAGAAAGGTATTGAGATGAATAACTTTGATAATGTTAATACTGTCTTATGTGGTTCATATGTTGCTTAAATTTCCATGGTTGTTTCGCAGTCACAGGTTGCATTTTTTATATAAAGATCAACAATTTTGTGTACCACTAAGGTATTTCACTTATGTAAATATGCATATATCAGATGTGGGTTTGAAAGTAGTAACATGGTTGATAAGTTGAATGTGGAGGTTTTTTGTTTGTTTGGTTGGTTTGGTTGTTGTTGTTGTTGTTGTTGTTGTTGTATTAATAAATAATGTCAAATATCAACTGGAGATAAAAAAAAAAAATACATTAAATAAACCATTGAACTGGGGAGGGAGTTGGGTGATAGGGGCGGGGGTGATCTAATTTCAGATAATCTAGAGCACGAACTGTTTATTAGAGGTCTAATCATCATCCATTATACAAAGTGTGTGGTGTGTGTGTGTGTGTGTGTGTGTGTGTGTGTGTGTGTGTGTGTGTGTGTGTGGCCGCGCGCGCGCGCGCGCGCGTGTGTGTGTGTGCATGTGAGAGAGGGAAAGACAGACAGACAGACAGACAGACAGACAGACAGACAGACAGACAGAGACAGAGAGAGAGACAAGGTGGATAATAAAACAAGTGAATAAAAGTTACTCGTTGGCTATTTATTATATTTTTTTTTCTTTCGTTTATTTTGTCTGTCTGTAAAGTGAATATTTCATAAGAAGATTAAAACTTGTAAGTAATGTCAACGGTAATATTTCTTTCTTGTTTTCAGTGTTCTGTTACCAAAAAAGTATAGATAGATAGAGAGAGAGATAGAGAGAGATGGATAGAGAGATGGATAGAGAGATGGATAGATAGATAGATAGATAGATAGATAGATAGATAGATAGATAGAGATGATGCATGGATGGATGGACGGACGGACGGACGGACGAACGGACGGACGGACAGACGGACAGACAGATGGACAGACAGACAGACAGACAGACAGATAGATAGATAGATAGATAGATAGATAGATAGATAGATAGATAGATAGATAGGTAGATAGTTTTTGAGAAGTCAGTTTTGAGTCTGTTGAGTAAATATTATTTCTCCTGGTGCAAAAAATGTTTTTTCACTACACAAAACTATCTCAGATGTCTGATCTAAAATCCTGACCACCTTATCAGAGACCTGTGCTTTTCCGAGTGTCCATTTTTTTTTCTTTGATCTCCGTATCTTCCCCTCTTTTTCATGCTATCAAGAGAAGATAACTTTCATCACACTTCCGTTTATCATATGAGTAGCCTCTTCCCACCACAGCTATTGTTGTTGTTGTTGTTGTTGTGTGTTGTTGTTCTTTGTTGTTCTTTTTACCCTTTACCGGTGTTTTTGCGTGTTTCTCTCGTTTGTTTGTCTTGCCTTAGTGACATCTTGTTGGTCAAAGCACGTTGCTCTTGTACTCTCATTTGTTTCTTTCATTCGTTTCAGAAAGAAAATTTTAGACGAAGTAATATTGCTTTTATCATCACGTTTTGTTGCATTCTGCTTGTTGTTTAGTCGAGGGCTTGCGAAGTGTTAGTGACAATATGGTGACAAACAATACTAAGCGCCTATCAGCGTTGTGTACAGTTTGTTTGCCTGGTTTATCTGTGGTCGTTCGACTTGGCTTTTACGGTTTATTCACATTTCTTGTCCAATGACCTCTGTCGTCTGTCGACCATTTTGTCAAGGCTCGAAGTTGTCATTGGATGCCTTGCATACGTGTCTGTGAGTGTTTCTCACATATTTTTTTCCTGATTAGTATTCAGGGATTGGAAACTGCATCTTCGTTACCCAAAGGGCACACAACGATTGATAATCCTTGCCCCCTACCACACCATCCCACTACCCCCTTCTCCATCTTGTTTGATATTCCTCCAGCCCCTCTTGACCCTGACCTCTTTCCTTCACCAGCTGTGTTAAGATCACATACCTCATCAATCAAGCTCAGCTTATACCTTATCTACTCTCCTGTTAACCTCACCTTCGATATCTCACAGCATCCGAATCCGTGTCGATTTTGTAAACGATGATTACTACAGACAGTATTTATATGGCGCTTATTCTCAATTACATCTCAACTTTCAACGCTTTACAACACACTCTCGTTTTACAATGGGCTGCCTACTAGGGCAGAGCTGACTGAAGAGCTGCCCACTGGAATTAAACATTCATTTCTTGTGTCATTCAGTCGAATATCAGTCATTTACTTCTTTGATTTTTTTTTCATTTTTGCATGTGTACGTGTATATGTGTCAGCCATACCAACGGCCAGACTGGCCTTCTCTCCCGAAAGTTGGTGAAGGAATTTTTACGTGTGTGCCAGATGCTTGCACGCGCTTATACACAGAATCCTCGATTTGTAGTCTCGTTCGATGACTTTCCGGTAAATGGAGTCAGAACCAATGTAGACTGTGAGAAAAGAATCCCACTGCACCGAAGCACCTCGGCAGAAGTTCAAACCCGCAACCCCAAAATCATCAGGTTCACAAATCCGGCGCTGTTCCAATTGAGCTATTCCATTTCTTTGCGAATGCAGTTAGAAGGGCTGCTCACTTAGCTGGCTCGGAGATTCAAAGAAAACTGTGTCAGTACAGGCTCAGTAGGTGGCGTCCTGCCAATGTTGGATCAGAACAGGAACCACTGAACACTACGGAAGTGACACGGCAGCAGTGCAGTGTCTCTTCTGGTCGGTAGCCTCATATCGACTTGAATTTCTCGCTCCCTGTGAACTGCCAATGCTCGGGCTGCCAGAGGACAAAACTGGGTGTGGGCGTGATCAAAGATCTAGAACGAGCGGTGTGACGGTTAGTGCTACTACAAAGGGGAGTGGGTGGGGGGCGGCGTTGAGAAAGCAACAAAAAAAGTGGTTATTTAAACTAGCAGCTACGACAGCACATTATCGCTTCCTGTTCAGCACTCCCCACTCCAACCCCTTATCCCAGAAAAAACCCTCCTCCGCACACCCTAGCCACCTTCCCTCAAGACATTACCCCCCCCCCTCTCTCTCTCTCTCTCTCCTCTCTCTCTCTCTCTCTCTCTCTCTCTCTCTCTCTCTTTTACCTCGTTCTCCCTCTCCTGTAACCTCTTCCAGACCCTGTCAATACCAAATCAAAGTCTTCATTTTTTTCTCTCCCAATTACATCAGAACCACAAAGCATGCCGGACCGTTAACCGCAATCGAAAAATTCTTTCCATCAGCATGATTGTGTTATTCAGGCTGGTAGGGGGAAATTGTGTGTAACGTTGGACAGCAGGGGGCCCAGTGTCCTCCTTCCTTTCGTCTCTCTGCCTTCATGCATAGATGGTCAGATGACATATAATGTAGGAGGCTTTTGTTATGCCAGTCGTATCAATTATGTCGATCAGTCGGCCATACAGCCAGTGACTCTCTCTCTCTCTCTCTCTCTCTCTCTCTCTCTCTCTCTCTCTCTCTCTCGTAGCGATAGCAGTGTAATCTCTCTGTCTCTCTCTCGCTCTCGCTCTCTCCTCGCTCTCTCTCGCTCAACGCATCGCGATCGATCTCTCGCATTCTCTCTCTCTCTCTCGTCCTAGAGACAAATTCATCAAGCGGCAATCTGACGATTTTAACTAAGGGTCACTGACATGACAACGCATCGCGATCGATATAAAAAAGCATTCAGACCATCTCTGTTCAACATGGCTTATAAGAAAAAGCGCAAAGAAGACGAATGTGCTTATTTTTGTATAAAGGTTTTGAAAAGACGAGCAAAACTGCCGACCGAATCGGAAAAAAAAAAAAAACTGTGCACGTCTGTACAACTATTTCACTGATCTATAAGGAAAAATGTTGGCATGCTGTTATTTTTTTTGATTCTATCTTAGCTTTGCTTTGTTCATTACCGTATGCCACTTGTGAATCCATCCCCCTTCAAATGGGGCTATGACCTTAATTGAAGGAAATTCCGTTTCCGTTTTTCGTTTCCGTTCTCCGCTTCCGTCTCTCTCTCTCTCTCTCTCTCTCTCTCTCTCTCTCTCTCTCTCTCTCTCTCTCTCTCTCTCTCTCTCTCTGTGCTGTCAGCGATTTTTGATACTGCCTCTGGTCGTTACCTTGAAATAGGATCATTCATTGCGGGTCAATAGTATTTAACAGAAGGCAAAGGAAGTGTACTGTTTCAGTCCTGTCTGTCCCCAACACCGTTTTGCCCTAAGCGCAGACGAAGCAATCTTGCATGTGTGGGTAATCGTCTGCACTTACATAGGCCTATGCCAGCAGGCGCGCGCACGCACAGGTACGCGCGTACACGCACGCACGCACACAAGCACACACACACACACACACACACACACACACACACACACACACACACACACACACACACACACACACTTATACTGTCTCTCTCCCTTGCCCTTTCTCTCTCTCTCTCTCTCTCTCTCTCTCTCTCTCTCTCTCTCTCTCATTTTCTCTTTCCCGTTCACACACAAAACACACATGCACGCACGCGCGTGCACACACACACACACGCATATATAGTGTGTGTGTGTGTGTGTGTGTGTGTGTGTGTGTGTGTTGCGCGCCTGCAGATCTCGAACTCAGAAGGTCTGGGAGGCATGTGAGTGCTCTCTACCACTGACTATTCAGCCGCTGCTGATAAGACCCCTCTGAACAGCAATTCGTCCTTCAGTAAAAGCAAACTACATATGACGTCGTGATTTGGGCTCACCACAAAAATATGCAGATATCGTGGGTCCAAAAACATAATCGAAAAAAAAAAATATGGAAAAGGACCGCGCGTGCCTGAGCCAATCCCTGAACGAAAAAAAAGATTGCGCTGTATACAAGACAGTGTTTTATTTGCTTGCGAACAGCTGTTCCTTGGGTATTTCGTCAGCGTCAGCGTCTAGAGGCCTAACAATGTAATGCCTTGTAGGCACTGACTCTGTGACAAGGACGTAGTCGAAGGGTCCACCTGGAACCCCTCCCCTCCCTCCCCCCCCCCCCCCCCCCCCCCCTTCCTCAACCAGCTCTGGAACAAGATGTACGTTTTAATACCCATCTCTCTCTCTCTCTCTCTCTCTCTCTCTCTCTCTCTCTCTCTCTCTTCAATCACCCTCACTCTAGTTTTGTTCAATGCTGAAATGAATCACCACCGTTCTTCCTGTAATTATTTTGCAGCAGTATTATGTGTCAGCATCCTGAGTCTCTGAAGGGACAAGGGCCACCTCTTACTTATCTGTTACGTTTGCCATCACAGATTCTCTCTCTCTCTCTCTCTCTCTCTCTCTCTCTCTCTCTCTGGATGGTATGGGCCCATCTCTTTTCACAATCTCTCTCACAGTGTTGTTGTTTGTTTCGATTTCCTATACCATTTTCTCACAATTATTCGTAATTTGTTTGTTTATGATGCCGTATCTCCCTAAGACGGGGCAATGGTTTTACTGACCAGTTATTCCTCGTTCACTGATTCCGTCATTCTTCTCTCTCTCTCTCTCTCTCTCTCTCTCTCTCTCTCTCTCTCTCTCTCTCTCTCTCTCTCTCTCTTCGGTCATCCTCAATTTCACCAATGTTTTCCATCAGCAGCAAAATAACCAGTCCACTCAGCAACGGTTTCTGACAAACTTCATCAATCAACAAGTAAAAGGAGGGAGAAAAGGCGAGGGTCCCGAAATAAACATCAACTTTGGAAAAGCGATAGCCGAGTGCAAGAGGGAGATCATTAATTCGAATGCTTCCCTCGCCAGCCAAACGGAGCTGCTTTTTTTATCCTTTTTTTTCTTGCCTGCATCTTGTGCATTGTAGGAATCTGTGGAAGGCGTCATAGTCGAAACGCTTCGCGACAGCCCTTTTTTTTTTTAATCTCTTTCGACCAATAGGAGAAGGAGGAACAAGAGTATTCTTGAATTCAAAACGTTGCTACACTCGCTACGATTTCCATGTATCTAAGCATCATGATTTTCCCCTTTTCTTTCATTTTTTTTTTTTTTTTTTGCTCCCGCTTTTAGTATTTATCGATTAAGGTCAGAACCGCCATGTCTATTGGAGACGCCCACAGGCATGGGGAGGTAATGCACGTAGACCTCGCTGACCCTTCAGCCCGTTGACACAATCCAGAAGATAGACCGTTTACTCTCTCTCTCTCTCTCTCTCTC
>JADBJO010000112.1:512770-520270 GCA_016801955.1 Conus betulinus
GGACTTTCAGGAATTCTGATAATGCACTTCCAGGAAACCTGACATGGGACTTTCAGGAATGCTGATAATGGACTTCCAGGGAACCTGACATGGGACTTTCAGGAATGCTGGTAATGGACTTCCAGGGAACCTGACATGGGACTTTCAGGAATGCTGATAATGGACTTCCAGGGAACCTGACATGGGACTTTCAGGAATGCTGACATGGGACTTTCAGGAATGCTGATAATGGACTTCCAGGGAACTGACATGAACTTTCAGGAATGCTGATAATTCAAGGGAACCTGACTGGACTTTCAGGAATGCTGATAATGCACTTCCAGGAACCTGACATGGGACTTTCGGGAATGCTGATAATGGACTTCCAGTGAACCTGATATGGGACTTTAAGTGAAGCTGGTGTAGGACTTTCAGGAAAACTGACGATGCACTTTAACGGAAGTTGATAAGGATATTTAGGGATGCTATTATAGGAGCATCAGTGACGCTAATATGGGACTTTCAGTGACGATAATAAGGAACTTTCATGTAAACTGATAATGGACTTTTAAGCTACGCTGATACAGGAGTTGCTGTGAAGCTGACGTCGATCTTTCAGGACACTGGCATCCGATGCTGACATCGGACTTGGGACTTTGAGGACACCGATATTGCTGCGTAGCTGATATGTGTCTTTCAAGGGCGTCAATATGTAATTCTCAGGAATGCTGATGTTGAATCGTCAGTCAAATGGTTGTAGGTCTTTTAGGTACGCTGATATGGGACTCTCAGGAACGCGGACATGGGATTTCCATCGAAGTTGTTTGAGACTTTTCATGGACACTGATATGGAACATGCTGTACAGCTGATGTGGGTCTTTCAGCGATGTCCATGTGAGACTTTCAGGAACGCTGATATTGGATTTTCAGTGAAGCTGATGTGAGTATTTCAGGGACGTTGATATTGGAGTTCAGTGAAGCTGATGTGAGTATTTCAGGGACGCTGATATTGGAGTTCAGTGAAGCTGATGTGAGTATTTCAGGGACGCTGATATTGGAGTTCAGTGAAGCTGATGTGAGTATTTCAGGGACGCTGACACTGGACGTTCAGTGAAGCTGATGTGAGTATTTCAGGGACGCTGATATTGAGTTCAGTGAAGCTGATGTATTTCAGTGACGCCGCTGGACTGTCAGTTAAGCCGACATGGGTCTTTCAGGGACGCTGATACTGGACTTTCAGTAAAACAGATGTGGGTTTTTCAGGGACGCTGACACTGGACTTTCACTGAAACTGAACCGGGTTTGTGAGGGAGTGTGTGTGTGGTGTGTGAGTAAGTGTGATGTGTGTGTGTGTGTCAGGGTGTGTGTGTGTGTGTGTGTGTGTGTGTGTGTGTGTGTGTGTGTGTGTGTGTGTGTGTGTTTTAGGAACGTCGACACTGGACTTTCAGTGAAGCCGACGTGGGTCGTTCAGGGACGCTGAGATTGGTCTTTCAGTAAAACTGATGTGGGTTTTTTCAAGGACGTTGACTGCAGACTTTCAGTAAGAACTGATGTGAGTTTTTTCAGGAACGTCGATACTGGACTTTCAATGAAACTGATGTTTGTTGTTGTTGTTTTTTTTCAGGGACGCTGATGTTGGACTTTCGATTAAGCTGACGTGAGTCTTTCAGGGACGCTGACCATGGATCCAGAGTGACCACGGATCCAAAGTTACTTACTTAATATATTTTATCACAATGTGTACAATCATATAAACGCAAGCGGCGTTGCAAACATTCTGCAAACAAACAAGCAACTGAGCTGACGGGGGGAAGGGGGGCAGGTGTGCGGGGGATGGGGGTGGGGTGTGAACTCCTACTGCGCATATGAGCGTCTGGGTTTTCTCCCTCTTTGCACTAGTACTTCTTCCTAAGGAAAATGCACTGCTAAAAGTAATTTTCGTGGGAATTCTCTTTGTCTTCCTTGAACCTTAATCGAGGTGCTCCCACGAACCCGACTGCGCGCCGCGTAATTCGACTTCCTCACATACAAATGGCTAAAAGGAGGGCGATACTGTAGCCAGCATTTGAATGAAAACGTTTTTGTTCTTTCTCTTCTCTCTACTGGGTAGAATACATGGATCACATCAAAGTGCAGAAGAAGAATAACGTTCATAAGACCTGACCAGAGGCTGGGCCGTGGTCCCACTAATATCGATACACTGCGCGCACGCAAGCGTGCATGCGTGTTTCTGTATAGGGCTCGAAGGTCGATGGGATCGATCTATCACCAATCAGAGACTGCGCGCGCGCGCGCGCGCGCGCGCGTGTGTGTGTGTGTGTGTGTGTGTGTGTGTGTGTGTGTGTGTGTGCGTGCGTGCGTGCGTGCGTGCTGTGTGTGTGTGTGTGTGTGTGTGTGTGTGTGTGTGTGCGTGTGTGTGTGTGTATATGTGTGTGTGTGTGTGTGTGCGCGCGCCGCACGTGCGTATGTGCGTGCGTGCGTGTATGTGTATGTGTGTGTGTGTGTGTGTCTCTGCTCTCTCTCTCTCTCTCTCTCTCTCTCTCTCTCTCTCTCTCTCTCTCTCTCTCTCTCTCTCTCTCTCGCCGCTGCTGTAATGTCGCTTCAACATCTGATCATTCCCTTATCACACCTCGCTACATTAAAGGAATCCTCTTTTATCAGCCCAGAAGAGAAATCCCAACCTAGATCGCACTAGTCTACATGGCTGCCTGTATCCATAACCATTGAGACAGTCTGTTTGAGATTCTGGTCCCATCGAAGACGTCTTGCCCTTCCATGTGGTCAGTGGTTTCGACGAAGACTGGATGAGAATACATGGAGATAGATTATGTCCTTATCTCACTGACTGACCTAAACGGAAAGTAAGCGTCTTCATCGATGCGCAGGAGGGCGTGTTTTATGCCATTGACTTAAATGCAGCAGTGAGCTGGCCTGTGTGTCTTCATTCATGGTTTTTTCTGTTCTATCCCTGTTTCTTCTCTCTTTATTACAGTTTTTTGAGCGCGTTTGGGTTTTTTGTTTTTGTTTTTGTTTTTTGTTTATTTTGTTGTTTGTTTTTGTCAAAGACATCTCAGTCTTTCAGTGTTTCATGTATTTCCATCAATGGGTATGCTCCTCCTCTCTCCAACACTTCCTTCTCTTATCCTTACTTTTTTAGGTAATACGTCGTGTGCATAATTTCCTCCTGCAAAACCTTACTGGTAAAATAGCCAATGTTTCAAATCTACATTCTTGATTGAAACCTGCTCCGAGTTCCGTGTTCTCAACACGCAGTCCTGAGTTCAGAACAGGGTATACACACACAAAAAAACTCACAGAGGCCTATCCATTCTCAGTTGCTCAGAAAAAAACTTTTTTTTTCCCTTTTATTCCTTTACCAAGTGGAGATGGATGTGGGGGCAGGGAAATGGTCTTTTTTTGTTATGATCATGTTTCATTTCCTACACGTACACTGTCAGCTAGTCCTTTACTGACGGGTTTTTTATTCTCTTTCTGGTGGTTCTTTCATTTCCTTTTGGTACCCTGTAAGCCTGTCACTGAGGACGTTTTTTTTTTCCCTCTTATCAGGGTTCATTTCCTTTTGTCACCCTGTCACTTGGTCTGTTGGGAAGGTGTGTGTGTGTGTGTGTGTGTGTGTGTGTGTGTGTGTGTGTGTGTGTGTGTGCGTGCGTGCGTGCGTCCTTACGTGCGTGCGTGCGTGCGTCCGTGCGTGTGTGTGTGTGTGTGTGTGTGTGTGTGTGTGTGTGTGTGTGTGTGTGTAAGAGAGTGAGTGAGTGAGCGAGTGAGTTTGTGAGTGAGTGTGTGTGTGTGAGTGTGTGTGTGTGCGTGTGTGTGTGTGTGTGTGTGTGTGTGTGTGTGTGTGTGTGCGTGCGTGCGTGCGTGCGTGCGTGCGTGCGTGTGTGTGTGTGTGTGTGTGTGTGTGTGTGTGTGTGTGTGTGTGTGTAAGAGAGTGAGTGAGTGAGCGAGTGAGCTTGTAAGTGAGTGTGTGTGCGTGCGTGCGTGCGTGCGTGTGTGTGTGTGTGTGTGTGTGTGTGTGTGTGTGTGTGTGTGTGTGTGTGTGTGTGTGTGAGTAAGAGAGAGTGTGAGCGAGTGTGTGAGTGAGTGTGTGTGTGTGTGTGTGTGTGTGTGTGTGTGTGTGTGTGTGTGTGTGTGTGTGTGTGTGTGTGTGTGTGTGTGTGTGTTATCATGATTCATTTCCTTTGGTACCGTCTTTATGTCACATTGTGTTACTGAACATCTGTCTCAATTTGCTAATCAAACAACGTTCCAGTCGGTAGTCCAGAGTTTACAATCAGTGACTGCAGAAGCCACAATACTTGCTTGATGGGCATTTTCAGTCTTCGTTTTGTTACTGGTTTTCTGTGCAAAAGTGCATTTGGTTGTGTTTTGAAAAGCATTGCCAATTCCATTCGTTGGTGTTACTTTGACCCACGCACGTGTTACCGTACAACAACTCCGTTTAATTTCTTTCTTTCTTTCTTTCTCTCCTTCCTTCCTTCCTTCTCTCTTTGTTTCCTTTCTTCCTTCTTTCTTTATGTTGCAAAGATTTTGTCAGGTATTATGGCCCAGCCAGTCACTCAGAGTCTGTTCAGGGCTGCTAGACTCACACTGAAAACAGTCACCTCCCGAATGGGTCAAATCATCGAGAATCATAGCCAGCACTGTCACTCATACAACAGACAGACACCTTCCTAACAGGTCAGATCATAAACAAAGTATATCCTAGAGAGAAAAAAAATAACAGATATTAAAAGCAATCAACAACAGGGTAGCTAAACTATTAATTATCTTATTACACATAAAGCCTGGCTGTGCTGAAGACGATATGCGTCCTCATTGAACCCCTAGGTTAAAAATTGTGTTAAAAAACATCTAAATGCCTAAAAAAAACACTGCACACACTGACAGTTTTCACTTTGGACAGTGTGTACATTTTGACTATCAGAGTGTAAAACAAGACCATCAAGCATGTCACTGATTACAATCAGAAAAAATGTAAATGTGTAATATGCAATAATATGTGTGTGTGTGCGTGCGCGCGCGCGCGTGTGTATGTGTGTGTGTATGTATGTGTGTGTGTGTGTGTGTGTGTGTGTGTGTGTGTGTGTGTGAAATAAAAAATATGATATATATGAACCTAGCATCGGTTTGTGCACCATATGTTTCATCTTCAGGACC
Source organism: Conus betulinus (assembly GCA_016801955.1). NCBI lineage: Eukaryota > Metazoa > Mollusca > Gastropoda > Neogastropoda > Conidae > Conus > Conus betulinus. The sequence continues at coordinate 517,928 of JADBJO010000112.1, forward strand.
AGAGACCAGTACACTCTTTGCATTTAATGGTCACAGGATGGTGTGTTTGTCCGATACTTTGCAGGTTAACAAAGAATAGGGGGTGGGGTGGGGTGGGGGGTGAACAAGTTCAGCCAACGATTATTCTGTCCTATGACAATAATTGGCAAAGTTTGTTGAGACAAGAAGCTAAGGGTGGGGGGAAAACGGAAGGAATGGGGGCCGGAATAGCGCAGTTGGTAGAGTGCCGGACTCGTGATCCTTGGGTTGCGGGTTCGAATTTCGGTACAGGGGCATTTTTCCCTCGGAGTTAACATTGGTTCTGACTTCATTTCCCATACAGTCCTTCGAATGAGACTATAAACCGAGGTTCCGCGTGTGAACGCACGCACAACATCTTGAACACACGTAAAATCCCATCACCAACTTTCGGTAGAGAAGGCCGGTTTGACCGTTGGTATGGATGACACCTCCCCGAAAATGGAGTATGGCTGCCTTAATGGAAGGATAAAGAAACGGTCATACACACAAAACTCCACTGCCTGTCTATACAGGCAGTGTCTGCAGGGAGTATCAGCCTGCGTACGCAGAGAGAAAGAAAGAAAAAAACGGAAGGAATATGGGAATGGGAGGGTGGGCGTCTGAGTAAATATCAAACCCTTAGCACTATCGAAGGCTGTCTTTAAAAAAAATTGAAAAAAAAAACAAATAAATGCCCATCCAATTGTTTCGCCTATCCAGACTCGACTTGGACCCCTTGACTGGTACCCAGTAGGTATTAAACAGTATGTGTATATACATATAATGGACTGATATAGATAATAAATGGTCGTGCGATTCGGTGTTGGTAAACTCATACTGATTACACAAGCCCTGGTGAACATTTGGCACAATCTGTGCACGTTCTGTGAAGACTGATACATTCATTTCGTTGACACGTTCCCTGAGAATTCAATATCTTGTGTGATGCAAAGCTGCAGACGAGTAAAACCTGGTTACTAGCTTTTCGTTTTGAGTTTTACCAATGTCTTGACGCGTAACACAATGGACGGTCATCCTGAGGGTCCTGAGTTCGATTTCCGATAGCTTCTGCTGATGAAGCATGGAGCTGTATGTTTTCAGATCTCGCGATCAGACAGAAATGTGCTCTGCGAGAGAGAGAGAGAGAGAGAGAGAGAGAGAGAGAGAGAGAGAGAGAGAGATTTGAGAGAGAGTTTACATATTACATATTCGCCAAACTCTGTAAACTACCTAGCAACTGTTGCAGAACGCGACCGCGACCATTCTTCTCAACATGCGGCCATGAATATATGTCGAAAGCTGTTTTCGTGATAGTTGTTTGTTTGTTTCTTCGATTTGTTTTTCTTTTAAGGTGAGCCTTAATTTTGTTTTCGTCGTTGTCGTTGTTGCTATTATTCATTATTTTTTTAAGAAAAGACTGGCAGATATGCCATATAAACAACGCGAAAATCCGATGGTTTAAATCTCTATTTCATGTCCTCTGTATCCAAGCAAACCGCATATGACCATGATAATGGCAGCCACACCGTCAGATCGATCTATACATTATGTTAGTTTTAGCAACAACAACAATAACAACGACCACCACCACAACAAAAGACACACGGTCATGTCTATTATTACTTCTCAGACGGTACCCAAGGCAACGTATTAGTCAGCTAGGATATGTTGATGCACGTGGAAACACGACACAAGGCGAACGATATTTTCTTTCGTCGTGGTGGATGGAAGAGAATGACGAGGTGCAGAAGGGGTGAGCGCGCGCGGGGGGAGGGGGGGGGGGGGGGGGGGGAGATGACTAGGTAAAGGAAGAGGGAGACAGAGGGAGGGACGGGGACAGATACTGGTATTTGACTGAATGAGATGAAGTACGAAGACATTGGTAGGTTGAATGGCTTATATGAAAGAAATGCCCCTGCCTCGGGTTGTTGTTTTAGTTTTCCTTCCTCGTATATCACTGTCTCTTCGTACAACTTTTCTCTCTTTCCAGTTTTCCTGTTTCAGTTTTGTTCAGCCAGTTTGTTTCTTTACAAGACTAGCAAGCTGACAATGCACTTATGTTAAAAGCATTTCCTCGAATCATCCATTTGAAAGGATAAGCCTATGACCCTGTTTGCAAAGGGGAATAAGTTTTTTGTGTGTGTGCAAGGGGAGAGCTGCAAAGTGCGAGCCAATCCCATTACAGAAGCCACAGAGGTCAGCTTCTCCCAGGAGAAGTCTGCAAACGAGAAAGGAGAACTGTGTTTGTTTGTTTGTTTGTTTATCTATTTGTTATTTATCTAGTTATTCATTCATTTTATTTATTCACTCATTTCTTTGTTTTCATTTATTCATTTATTCGTT
>JADBJO010000112.1:525270-530270 GCA_016801955.1 Conus betulinus
GGTCGCCCCGCCGCAGCCCCGGCACCGACAATCCACAGGCAGCAGTCAATGTCAAGTCGTCAAGAGGCAACAACACCGGAGGAGACACTGCACTGCTGCCGAGTCACTTCAGTGGTGTTCAGTGGCGCCTGTTCTGATCTAACATACGCAGGACACCACCTACTAAGCCCCCTACTGACGACAATAATTGCTTAGTCGCGGAGCCGGCGTGAGTGAGCTCTCTCCCTCCGGAGGGCGCCACCACGTCCGTCCAACGACAGCCCCCATGGACTCGCCGATACGGTGGTGACCCCGACGGAACCAAACCAGGCCACAGACGTGGAGAGGACATCGAAACTTGAGGTCACCATGAGAGCAGGGCATGAAGGGGCCACAGAATTTGAGACATTTTTTTTTTATGCTGATCGATGAGAATGAGGATGATTATGATGATGCTACGGATTTCCATTTCGGTCTGAGACTACATGACAGGGCTGTACTCTACGCTTCCTTTCATAATATATCCGGCGTCAACCAGGCCCGAGAGATACAGACACCTGCAGTGTTTGGTCAGGAAATTTGAGCAACACTCTCAGAAACGCATCCATTAAGTGGATGAAACTCGACTGTGTGGTCCCAGTCTTCCCAACTGAGTCCGCAGCAAACCCAACTCTGGGTAGGAGCGGTCGGGGCAGAAAAACCCACATGACTTCTGATGGGATTCGAACCCACGACCTCCCAGCCGGAGTCCTTATCTTTTATTATTGTTGTTATCATTATAATTATTGTTAGTGATATTATCATTCGTGTCAGCATCATCATCATCATCATCATCGTCGTCGTTGTCGTCGTCTCCATCATCATCATCATCATCATCATCATCATCATCATCTTCTTCTTTCTTCTTCTTCTTCTTCTTCTTTCTTCTTCATTATTATTATCATGATTATCATCGGTATTTAATTCAATTATGATTTACAATGGAAAATCTCTCCGAAAAGACTGCTTTTCCACATGCAAGTGCATAGAAACAACCAAAAAAACAAAAACGCTCGCGCGTGTGTGTGTGTGTGTGTGTGTGTGTGTGTGTGTGTGTGTGTGCTTTTTTTCTACATTTTTTAAAATGGATTTTTTTTCAGCATTAATGGAAAATGTTGACTTTTGTTTCATGAATCAACTGTTTAAGAGATCTAGAAAAACAACAATGAAAAATATGTCGGAATCTATTTGAAAACAAAGCAGGAAAATGGAAATAGAGGACTTACAAGTGGAAACACACACACACACACACACACACACACACACACACACATATGTAGCGATGGCACACAGTTCATGTTCGCTGGGTAGGTACCCCCAAGGCCTGAACGGCGTGTCGCATTAATGCGTGAAGTCTCAGCCATGGGATCTTCTTTGCAAATCTTTTCCTTGTTACGTTATCACTATTCGTCTACTTGTAATCCTTGCGCTGGGAGGTTTCATGGGTTAGGTATGTACGTGAACTAACACGCTCATAGTGACCACATGATGAAACTGAAACTGACACTCAGTGGATGGGGTCGTCATCATCCGTGATAAGAACGGAAACTTCACGAATGTGTGAATCAGTGACGAAGACAAAAAGCAGAGGATCTGTGTATACTGTGTTTGTGTATACTACTCAAAAGATTACGAAAAAAAAAAAAAAAAAAAAAAAAGACAACGCTCGGTTGTCCATGCTTTTTGGAGGGGGGAAAAAACTTCAAAATCGCAGCATCGCAATAAAATCAAAATATGGCACGAACACAAAACGTTATCTCCAAACTACCCAGAATATATGTTTTAATTCCTGTTCGTCTGGCGCTATTTTCTTTAAAATAATAAAGCTTTTTTGTTTTTAATTTCATTTTGTTAGGGACTCCAATTTGATCATAGTTTCTTTTTGCAATGATTTTGACCGAAACATCCAAGTACTGCACTTTTTTCCCCCTGCCCCACCTTCCAGTTGCATTGTACCCACGCAATTCATTCCGCCTCCCCCCCCCCCCCCCTTCTGTACCTTCCACCCACCCCATCGGCATCCCACCTCCCTCCCACTCCCTGTCCACAACTACAGCCTGCTCTGCACCGCGCCACTGCCCCGACAGGCGTGAACCTCACATGGCTATACCTTGTTATTTTGCCTCGGAGCTCACGGTGTGTGCTGGCACTCTACAGGCGTGACTACCGTGCATGCCTGCGTGCGTGCGTGCGTGTGTGTGTGTACGTGTGGTGTGTGCGTGCGTGTGCGTGTGCGTGTGCGTGTGTGTGTGTGTGTGTGTGTGTGTGTGGCACGGACTACCACGCGCCCCTCCCTTCCTGAAACAAGCATCTTTGGTCTTTAACATCAAACCTAAACGCATCCAAACATCTGAGCATAAATTTGGTATTGGTTAACGTTAAATCAGGATCAGAGAGAGAGAGAGAGAGAGAGAGAGAGAGAGAGGGAGAGAGAGAGCAGGGAAAGGTGGCGCGAGAAAGGGGTTGGGGAGATGATGGGAACAGAGATGGGGAATTTAGGGGTACTTCTGCTTTCTGAAAAGCCTTGTTCTCCTACCTTTAACCCACCTATCCCCCCCCCTCCTGGTCCTCCAAAGCTCGACTCCCCCACCCCACAACCCCCACACCCACACATACACCTCCTTTTTCCACCTTTTACTAAATTTGCCTACCCCAACTTTCCCCTTCCCCTCTCCTGAAATTCTCCACAAAAGGACCAGGAGATGAACGTGTCATTCATTGTCAGTGGGATAATTACTCACAAAACGTTGCAAACAACACATTTTAGCCAACGTTCGTTGAAATAAGAGCCATTCGTTACGTTAAAACGAAACTGATGTCGTTGCGTTAAAACGAAACTGATGTTCAGATTCTCCCTTGAGGAAGATATGCATTAAAATTGGTGAAAATTTCTAAATCTTACATTACATTGCACACACGCGCGCGCGAGCGGGCGCGCGGTGCGCTAAAGAAAAAAAAATCATTTTCAGGATTTTTTTTACCTGCTGATAAGCCTACTTTATGGGTTAGCCCAGTACACTTCTCACATATATGCGCGCGCGAATGGTGGAGAGAGAGAGAGAGAGAGAGAGAGAGACAGACAGACAGACAGACAGAGACTCACACAAATAGTCTCCTGCTTTTAATGGTGTTCATACGCGGAAGCATAAAAAATGCTTAAGCCCTACGTGTTCTCACAAGTGTTAATCCCTACCTGAAAACTACCTAGAATCATTGCTGTGTAGGGTCATATAGTGGCATGTCCGTGGACTCCGAAGTCGTAATGTCTAGTCAGAGGATTAAAAGGCCGCACTGTAAAGCTTTTTTTTTTCGTTTTAACTGAAAGTCACTAACCGCCAGTTTCTATCACGATTCACGTCTCACACGGCCGCCATATAGATTTTGTTCAAGGAGGAAATAAAGACATGTCAGACCAAAGCAAGGAATTCTGTTCCAGAGTTGCAGACGTGACCGGTCAATAGTGCTCGCGTACGTGTCTGTCCATCTTTATTGCTAGTAGCATACGAGGTAGTCAAGTATGGGACAATGTCACGGTTTTAAAACGTGCCACAAACCAACTACCAGCATACCCATTACCACCTCACTTCCCCGTCTCTCTCAAAAAAAAAAAAAAAAAAAAAAAAAGGAAAGAAAGAAAAAAGAAAAGAAAAGAAAAAGAAGAAAAGAAAAAAGACACCATTGTATAAGCATGAAAAAAAGAAAGAGAGAAAGCAAAAAAAGAAAGGAAAGGAAAAATAAAAGAAAACGATATCATTTTACAACAAGGTCAAAAACTGTCTCCTCTCGACGTCTTCTCTCTCTCTCTCTCTCTCTCTCTCTCTCTCTCTCTCTCTCTCTCTCTCTCTCTCTCCTGTCAAGAGCGTTTCACTTTTCATACATCGCTGCCAGCGCGTGCAGAATAAATCAAGCATGGAAATTTGAAATGAACGCTATTTCGCGTCTTTTTTTTGTCTGTTTTTTTTTTTTGTTTTTGGTTTTGTTTATTGTTTTTTTATTTGTTTTTCTTTTGTTTAATTTTCCTGTACTTTTTAGTTCTTACCCGTCTTGGATTTACAAAGTGTGAAAGACATTTTAAAAAAAAGCAAAAAGAAGAAGAATCCTGAGAGCTGCTCTGACATTTACCGTTCTTTTGGTGCATTTCGGAGGGAGGGGGGGGGGGGGGGGGGGGGGGGGGGGGGGATACTTGCTGAACAGAATCAGAAAAAAAGTTGTTTTTTTTTCCTTCCTCACCTCTAGCCGTGAAAGGCACCATTCATCGTGTTTGTATCAAAGAGAAGTGCTTTCTGATACAGGAAAGAACCTGAATTATAACTTTGTTTTAACTTCAGCTTTGCTTTTCATCTCTCTCTCTCTCTCTCTCTCTCTCTCTCTCTCTCTCTCTCTCTCTCTCTCTCTCTCTCTCTCTCTCTCTCTCTCTCTCTCTCATTCATTCATGCTAAGATATATGTTTAGCTACATTATTCGCCCAGTTCTGTCAACTTCATTCTGACTGGTGGAAGAAACGGGAGGGGTTCACGTGTTGGGATCCAGGGCGGTGGGAGAGAGGGACTCTGCGAAATAAAAGAAATAAAAGGGCGAGAGAGGGCTAAGACCGGCTGTTAGGCCGCAAAACTATAATTCCTTCTGCTTTTCCTTATGTTCTTTAACGTGTTTCTGCTGGTGTGATTTTTTCTTCTTCTTCTTCTTCTTCTTCTCTTCTTCTTCTTTAATGTATCAGCTTTTTTTTTTCTGAATCAAAGCATCGAAGTAGAGAAGTCACACGATAAAGTGTAGCACATACACACACACACACACACACACACACACACACACACACACACAACACAGAGAGAGAGAGAGAGAGAGAGAGAGAGAGAGAGAGAGAGAGAGAGAGAGAGAGAGAGAGAGAGTCTTAAGCTCCCTCAATCACATGAGTTTTCACCTACACATGCATTGTTTCCCTCACGATGGCAGCAAAATTTCATGACAGTATTTAAGTCAAC
>JADBJO010000112.1:535270-545270 GCA_016801955.1 Conus betulinus
ACAAAAATGACAAGAATTCTGTAATTACACTGTAACACACTGCTTATTTTCAATGACCATTATGAGCCACACAATGTTGGAGATGCGTCCAGTCCAATCGGCTGGATGACATCGTGAGCAAAATGACGATGGACCGCAATGAATCCATCAGAGCAATGGTAATTTGCAATTGAGAGATAACGGGCTGTGCAGACAATTGCTAGACAAAAAGAAAAAAAAATATTTTTAACTCTCATGCCTACCACAACAGAGACGAAACACAGACGCATGCGAGAAATTGTTGTGATAGAGCTCCTAAAAATAATCCAAGTGCACCCATATTCCACGCTGAGAGAACGAACTGAAATTCGCATTTTTAACGGCATTTTTCCTCCCTTAATGGGTTACTTCCCTTGCTCCTAAAAACTGCTCGAAACGACATCGCGTGATCATTAGCCGAGCATATTTCGATTGAAAACAATTGTAGTTTAAACAAAATATATCACTGAATGAGAACACTTAGATAATTCATAATTAAATTAAAACATTTCAAACACTTCACAGCCGCCTGTGGGTGGCAATCAAAACGCAAGCTCTAAACTATGACAGCGTAGAAGGTTCTAAATTCATAATTACTGCTGTCATGATTAAAAAAAGAAAGAAGAAAAAGTTATTATCATGAATCGAGTTGTGATGATTTCAGTGATAAAACAGTAAACATAATGCGAAAATGGTATTTTCATATGAAAACGATTATTTTTATGCTTTTGTATTGTGCAGATACTAAAAAATGTGTATAAAGTCAAATAGATAAATAAATAAAAACGAATAAAATCCCATAACCCCAATGAACTGTCGGCAATGAATGCAAGTAATCATGACATTATATTAAGCATTCTACACATTTAAAAAGCATTTTTTTTCGACGCCAAACAGTCCACACGCGCTGCGCTCGTGGCCTCTTCTTTCCACGACCCGTCATTGATTAACTATTTTCATGACTCGAATTCAGAATAGTCACGTTTGACCGATGTATCACATCGAAAATATTTTCTTTTAAAAAAAACACAAGCAATTGTTTTGCCAGCAAATTAATGGCAAGTACAGTAGTCATCACTGTTTTCTTGATCAAAACTGCTGTTTTCACGAGGACAATGATTATCATTGGCTTTTGACGCTCGCAGTAACCTCAAATGTACAAGTTTCTTTTGCTCGCCAGTGAAAACCCAGAAAAACCCTTTTTTAAACACAGGTCAGTCTTTAAGAATCGTCAATGACTATCTTCTATTGACAATTTTGCTGTGTCTGGCTCACAGTAATTGCTGGCTAATATATCAGTACGAATGCACACTATTTGACATGTTACTCACCACTGGGCGTCAGAATGAAAAAAAAAGTCCTCATTGCATTGTGTCACGAAATCGACTGATTCTGTTCAAAATAGATGGGGAAAAAATATTGTAACCATCGTTCATATCAATCCGAGATTCTCGTTACGAGTACCAAAATATTCATTCAAACTGGCCGCTGCTCACATCAGTCCAAGCAATTCTCCACAATTACAACAAAGTCTGTTCAAATTTGTGATTCAACATGTAGGTAATGACAATGGCTTTTCACAAGTGGACGAAGAATGATTTAAAGATGTAATTATACAATGTAAGTCAAACCTAAAGAAATTCTAACTTGCTGATTCAAACTTATGATCAAAAGATAAGTATGATGTCGAGAGAGTGTTCCGAGTATGAGAACGATGAAAATTATCCTTGCTAATCAATGTGTCAATCCTGATGGAGCAAACATGAGCCCATTCAAATTTAAAATCAAAATACAAGTTTGACGAAGGCTTGTTACAAATAGATGTAAAACGATAAAGCAATACACAGCAGATGAAATTTACTCTTTATGATAATTCATAAGTCAAGAAAAGTAAAGCATGTTCATGTCAATTTGTGATATAATTAAGGGGGGGGGGGGGGGGGGGGGGGGGGGGGGGGGGGGGGGGGGGGGGGGGGGGGGGGAATGTTACATATATGGAAAAAAAATTTTTTTTTAATGCATACATATGTAGCAATACAGAGAAAGTAAACCAGTCCTTGCTGGACTTCTCACTTAAAAAAACTAAAATATATTCATTCAGATTTATAATTCATGATCAAAGCCTGAAGAAAATACACATTAGAGATAAAATCATAACACCAGTGATAACAGTCGAGATAAAAATTCACGAAAAATCCATCATTCCGATTCTAATTTGTGTTTCAAACACTGGAAAAAAAAAGTGTAGCAATGAAAGCTTTTAACACGCGGACGGAGCACAGTGTAATGACTGATACATAAAATAGCATGGATATTATTGTCATTCATTGATAGTCATCGAGAACCAACGTGGTAAAAATATCACAGATAGGCTCACAGCAGCAGGGGATAAGTGTAATGCAACTTCATGCCAAGTACACGGAATGCCTGCCATTCACTGGTGATAATAATAATGATAATAATAATAATGCCAATAATGATAAAAGTAATAGTGATGATAATAATAACTCTGTTCATCATTATCGTCATTTAGTTTTTTTCTTCATTTTTTTTCCTTTTTTTTCAGTCAGGAGTTTACATGTCTCCAAAAACGATTGACACGATTCTACTTCATGAAAATAAATACAAGTTCACGATTCTACTTCATAAAAATCAATCCAAGTTCTCCCTCACATTTACAACGATAACAAAAACCTAACATAAACAACTTTGACAATAAGACTGTCGCAAAGAAAATCATACATAATCAGATCATCACAGTTTTAGACAATAATCAACAGTTGTGGGCGTGGTAGGCAAGCGCTAAAGAGTTAGTTGTGTGTGCGGTTTTTATTAACAACTTTTGTCACGGAAAACAAAGATGAATCCCCTGGATCCCAAGATACCATCAGCAACATCGACTCTGGCAGAAAGCACAACAGCTACCCGCCGATGGCGAGATCAAACGTCGGAGATGAGGCTGGATTAGCAACAGTCTCGGGACAAACTTGCAGCGGAACCCTCAAGCTAAGCAAAAGCGACCCTGTCCAAGAGTCATGTGGAGTCCGGACATTGAGGCAAACACCAAAACATGGGCTACGTACACCCGAGGACAGCTGCACAGGAAGGACTAGTACAGAGGGCGCTGAAGAACTGTTGAATGTCACACTCTTCGGACAAACTTTGAAGTGGATATCCCAAAGGCAAGCGAAAGCGATCCCCCGATCAAGAAATCCTGACTTTACATCAGATGAGATGATTTCAGAGACGGCGTTAGCGTTATGTCTTTCCCACAAGAAAACTTTTTGTATCTGCGGGATTGTTAGTAAACCTGATGCCTAGTGTGTAATAAGATTTTCTGAGTGTTGAACGTTCATTCTGGAACTGTCCTCTGGTCCATATTTATGAATCAAAATTACAATATCCTGTAAAACCTCTTTGTCACGTGCACATTCCCTGAAGCAAAAGTTTTGCCCTATTTGGATTCGAGCGTGACATATCTACTGACAATATATTTGATGCGATTCTGTTAATAGTAAAGTTCTATGGTTTTAAATGCATACTTAACAGGATGGCTGCCTCCTAACCCTCAAGGATTTTCTTACTGTTTGAAAAGGAGATTTTGGGGCCGGAATAGCTCAGTTGGTAGAGCGCCGGACTAGTGATCCTGGGGTTGCGGGTTCGAATTTCGGTACAGGGGGATTTTTCCTTCGGAGTTAACATTAGTTCTGACTCCATTCCCCATACAGTCCTTTGAATGAGACTATAAACCGAGGTTCCGTGTGTGAACGCACACACAAAATCTTACACACACGTAAAATCCCATCACCAACTTTCGGAAGAAAGATGGATGACACATTACACCTAGCATGCACCTTCCCCGAAGATGGAGTATGGCTGCCTTTAATGGCGGGATAAAAAATCAGTTATACACACAAAACTCCACTGCGTGTCTGTACAGGCAGTATCCGCAGGAGTATCAGCCTGCTTACGCAGAAAGAAAAGAGATTTGCAATGACCAAAAAAAAAAAAGTGTTCCATACACGGATTGAAGTTGTACAGTTTATAGTAGAATGGACAGCTTATGTACCTCTTGGTACAAGTTTGATAAATTCGTTTTTAATTGTTATGCTCATGAACAAAGGAACTATATATATATATATATATATATATATATATATATATATATATATATATATATATATATATATATACATATATATATATATATATATATATATGTGTGTGTGTGTGTGTGTGAATGAGCCTCAATTATTGACAGGGAAATGATGAAATTTGAACGCACCTTAACTGAGGGATTTTTATCCTCCCATTCTGTCAGTGTTTCCTCTCTCTCATCTTTTGCTCTGTGTCCTTTTCCTCGCCCTATCACTGTTGAGCTCCTTCAAAAGCCATGCAGTGGAATTTGTTACTTTTTTCCCGTAAATTAGAACGTTTGTCACACAACAAAAAAACACCTGACGTTGGGACCTTCAAGGGAATATCAAACCAATGGATCCCACCTGGGACAGTTGTGCAGAAAGGCCAGCCACAGAGGGCGCTGGTGAACCCTTGACGGTCGCACCCTCAGGACAAACTGTGAAGTGGAATCATCAAGGAAAGCTAAAGCGACACAGAGAATTCGTTTTGCTGGGCGTTGATTCGTTTCGCCAACAGTCGTTTCGCCTAAATGCGTTTGGCCTACTGTCAGTCCGCATCTTTACTGTAAGTTGATTTAGTTTGTTCTGCTACAATTTCTGTTGTTTTATGTGTGTGTGCATGCATGTGCGCGCGCACTCGCACGTATGTGTGTGTGTGTGTGTGTGTGTGTGTGTGTGTGTGTGTGTGTGTGCTGGATAAGGTGAATATTCAAAAATCAGTTCAACCCAAACATGTACTTAATAAAACCAAGACTTTGGCACTGTATTTTGATTTGTGGGTTTATATCTGTGAATGTTAATGCTGAAAACCTTTCGTTGTATAGTCTGTGGATGATGATCGATTGTCATTAAAAAAATATATTTAGAAATCCAACAGCGCAAGGTCTGCGAAGTGAAACAGGTGGAATTAACACTAAAACTGACCACTGAACACAATGATCACTTAGCTAGAAGAAGAATAAGAGGAAAACTATAAATGCCTGCAAACAGGTTTCAGACAACTTGACTGTCACTGATCAATAGGTGAAATCAATCTCGCTCAGTGGGCAAAACGACAGCCGAGAAGGCCTGACCAGCAAGAAGGTTTACACAGAAAAATCAAAGGGTACGCAAAACGACAGTTGGCAAAATGATAGGTATCCATCACCTGTCGTCAGGATCTTGAAGCAGACATTAAACTGATAGGTAACCTAGGCATAGCTCCACAGGAAGTCCAAGGACAGATGACTCTGACGAACTGTTGACAGTTACACTCTCAGGACAAACCTTGACCAGAACCCTCTAGGCAAGCCAAAGCCACCCCAACCGAGAAACACCTGGCGTCGGAACATTAAAGCAGACATCAAACTGACAGATTACACCTGAGCAGAGCTGCACAGGAAGGCCAAAGACAAAGGCGAACTCTTGGCAGGTACACTCTCAGGACAAACCTTGGGTGGAACCCTCTAGGCAAGCCAGAGCCACCCTGACCGAGAACTACATGGCATCGGAACATTAAAGCAGACACATCAAAACGGATAGATTACACCTGATGACAAGCTGCACGTGAAGGACAATGAAGAGGGCGCTGGCAAACTGTTGACGACCACACTCCCAGCACAAACTTTGAAGTGGAGCCCTGCAGGCAAGTGAAGGCGACCTGACGTGATATTCAGATGAGATGGGTTATAGACTGAGGTTCTGCACCTGGCGTCAAGACCTTGAATTAGACGTTAAACTAATGAATGACATCTGGGGGCAGCTGATTGGGAAGGACAGGGACAGAGGACGCTGGCAAACTGTTGACCGTCACACTCGCAAGACAAACCTTGAGTGAAACCCTCAGGGCAAACAAAAGTGACCTGACCGACATATACCTACTGTTGGGTTCTTGAAGCAAACATTAAACTCACGGGCTACACATTGGAACAGCTACACAGTAAGGACATGGGACAAAAGGTGCTGTCATCCAGCTGACCGCTAAAGGTCTGGGAGGGGTGACGAGTGATAATGACAGTGTGTCTATCTTTACCGATGGCTGGTTTCATCACTAAGATCTCCAATATGCATGACTTAAGGCTAACACTTATCATGTTATTGTCATTGTCTTATACATCTTCACAATGGTGTTTCCTTTTTTCACCTTTTCAAACCTTGAGCTATTAAAAACGCTATTGGATGTTAGGATTTGGAACTCTGTCTTCCTACTTGAATCTGCACAAATCAGTTTCCAAAATATTAAAAGGTAAATAAAGCATGTCATTGGCAATTTTCCAGTATATATATATATATATATATATATATATATATATATATATATATATATATATATATCACACAAAATAAATTAGAGAGCCAGTAAAAACTCTAAAAATGCTCAACCAAAGAGGGAGCGACATAAGTTTTAAAAAAATGATTAAAAAGGAGATTAAAACCGACAAATCTGTTTCGAGCAATGGCTCTCGTCAGGGGATACACTCTGGGCACGCCACCGGTGTTATATGTGTGTGTGTGTGTGTGTGCAAGCGTGAGTTCTGCGTGTATTTCACATGGCCTGTAGTATTTTTACAATTTTGAATTTTTGGGGTGCGTTCAGGGAGGGTGTGCTAAGGAATGGAGTGTTGACAAAGATTTCCATTTGTGCCTGCAATTGTTTATGATCTCTACTTTTGAATTCAGAGTTGCTAGATGAGGTTTGCATAATATCAGCCACTTTTCTGTAGAGCACAGGTTGCATTTTTTAGAGATATTATTGTATGGTGTTGCTCTTTTTATAATTTTCCATGATATATTGAAGTCTATTTTTTTATCTTTAAGTTTCCAAATGTGTTTACTTAGTTCTGTTTGGTTTTTATATTTTTCATTTTTGAAGGACTGTTTATGGTTTGCATATCTGGTTTTAAAATGGTTTGCAGTAATCCCTCTGTATGTTTCTTTGTCACTATCTGTTGTTACTGTGGCTTGGTATACAATATTATTGTAAAGGCATTCATGTATGTCCAACCTCAAAAACATAATTGACTCATCTAACAAAACTAAAGGCAACACAGCCAAAAAGGGTAACAAATGGACATCTTGTAACTGCACTAAAAAAGATCAATGCCCACCGAATAACAAATGCCTTTACAATAATATTGTATACCAAGCCACAGTAACAACAGATAGTGACAAAGAAACATACAGAGGGATTACTGCAAACCATTTTAAAACCAGATATGCAAACCATAAACAGTCCTTCAAAAATGAAAAATATAAAAACCAACAGAACTAAGTAAACACATTTGGAAACTTAAAGATAAAAAATAGACTTCAATATATCATGGAAAATTATAAAAAGAGCAACACCATACAATAATATCTCTAAAAAATGCAACCTGTGCTCTACAGAAAAGGGGCTGATATTATGCAAACCTCACCTAGCAACTCTGAATTCAAAAGTAGAGATCATAAACAATTGCAGGCACAAATGGAAATTTTTGTTAACACTCCATTCCTTAGCACACCCTCCCTGAACGCACCCCAAAAATTCCAAAATTGTAAAAATACTACAGGCCACGTGAAATACACGCAGAACTCACGCTTGCACACACACACACTATATAACACCGGTGGCGTGCCCAGAGTGTATCCCCTGACGAGAGCCATTGCTCGAAACAGATTTGTCGGTTTTAATCTCCTTTTTAATCATATTTTTTAAAACTTATATATATATATATATATATATATATATGTGTGTGTGTGTGTGTGTGTGTGTGTGTGTGTGTGCTTTTTCATTCTAGTGCGTAATTTATTTCTATTACGTCATGTTGAAATATTTACGTCTCTTCCCTCACTACCTTACCTGCTGCCA
This sequence comes from Conus betulinus, assembly GCA_016801955.1. NCBI lineage: Eukaryota > Metazoa > Mollusca > Gastropoda > Neogastropoda > Conidae > Conus > Conus betulinus. The sequence continues at coordinate 543,257 of JADBJO010000112.1, forward strand.
CTCAGGGAGGAGGTCATATGCTGATGAAGGCAAATAACGCCGAAAATTGTGTGTGTGTGTGTGTGTGTGTGTGTGTGTGTGTGTGTGTGTGGAGAGAGAGAGAGAGAGAGAGAGAGAGAGAGAGAGAGAGAGAGAGAGAGATTTCCACAGAATTTCTTTTACGTTCGCTAGGTGCTTGTTGAATTTCAGACTATTGTGTTACCTGAATGATTAATAACAATCAAGACATCAGGAGTTGCACTTGCAGTATTGGAATGGTGTCGTAAATCATAGTCATGGAGTAAAAACAAGCTTATACAGATTTCTTGTATATTTAACATACATGTCTTTATCATTAACATTAACACAAGTTACAGGGCTTCAGCAACGCAGCATGGATTGCATTGTCATACAACACAAAATAGTAGCAATAATCTGTTTCAAACAAGATATAAAAACAAAGCAACACATCACTTGTAAAATCATCACTACAGTTCGTAACATTGACAACAAGAGACAGCGTAGAATGCAGTTGCACTCTCATTGCTGGCAACAAGAACAAGATATTCTCACTCGGTCGTACAGCATTTGAATACAAATCAAATTTAAAAAATAAGCAGGTCAGCATCAAGTTAGCGTCCTTCATTGGCACACACCAGAGATAATTCTGAGAATAAATTGATACAGTCAGTTCCATCCATGCTATCTTTATTGTAGAATAAATTGAGGTGGTAAACACCTCAAAATGTCGGAGTTTCATAGCAACGGAACAAAGACCATTTTTTGGTTTGTTGTTGTTTTCTTTCAGTGATCACTTTCAAATTATAATCAATGATCAAAAGTATTGTTTCTTATACTAAATGCCGAGTCCTGTCATCACCGTTCATCGTCAGAACTAAAATATTTACCCTAAATGCTGCACCGTTATTCCTCAAAACTGTTCCTGTTACTCGAAATGTTGAGCCATTTATCACGTAAACTGCACACTTCTTTTTTTTTATCTTTTAAGCTGCAACTTCAATCCGTACGCGGCATTCAAGACGGCGAAGCAAGAACTGTTCTCGTATTGCAAAAAAATAACAGAATGAGTGATTGATAGATTGATTGATCAAGTAAGTAAGTAAGTGAGTGAGTGATTAATTGGTTAAGGAAGTGATTGATTGATCATTTAAAAACAGAAGTAACTGTTCGAATGTAAATTTTTCCATCTGTTGAAGCATTTGTTGCTGCTGTGTTATCATATTCAGTTGATGTTGAAGTGTGTGTGTGTGTGTGTGTGTGTGTGTGTGTGTGTGTGTGTGTGTGTGTGTTTTGTTTTTTTGACGGCGAATTTCGTCTCAATATCCATTCCATCGGTCACACGTGACACGGAATAACTTCAAGAATGACCCTAACATTGTTAGCTAAGCAAGCAGCTTTGCCTAAAGCCGTTCCCTTTATTTATTTTTTTTATTTATTTTTTTTGGGTATCCACCTTTCGTCAATGAAATCTATCCACTTGTCCCGAAAAGAACTATCATGTTTAGAGGAAAAATATGGAAAAAAAAAAAGGAAAAGAATGAAAAACACACAGAAAGAAAACAAATTGATCGTGCGATAAAAGAATCGAAACAAAAAAAGAAAAAGATGAAAGAATCAAAGACAAACAATATATAAGTAACTGAGCAAAGATACACAAACGGTGACGGCCACAAAAGCACCGGCAGCCACGTCCAGCCCCATTACCATCCAGGTAACATCCCTCAGCTTCTTCAGCCAGCAGCTACAACCAATCGCCCCCAAAACGAAGAAACAAACAAACATAAAAACACTGTCCACGCGACCATGTCACCATGACTGTTGTCCTCCGTGGCTTGTCCCCCAACACTCGCCAGTCCCAACACCGCCCCAGACTGGTTTCATAGTGAAGTGAGCGCAGGCTGAAACTGAAACACGCTTCAAGCGAGAGCCCCCCACATCCTTCAGCCTACCTCTGTTTCTACCTCTTTACCTGAACTGCATCAACACCACCCTAAAAAACGAAGCAAAAAAAAAA
>JADBJO010000112.1:547770-555270 GCA_016801955.1 Conus betulinus
ATCTTCTAGATGAGGACTTCTTCCCTTCAAAGATGCCGGTTTTCATCTCTCTCTCTCTCTCTCTCTCTCTCTCTCTCTCTCTCTCTCTCTCTCTCTCTCTTCGTTTACGTTAGAGTTAACTCCCTGTGAAGATTCCCTCCTCCGCATATATTTCTTTCACACAAACCTTTCCGACAGCCAGTGCTAATCTCAGCTTGGACGGTCTACTGCTGTACCAATTCAGAGTGACGTTATCGTAAGACTTTCAGATCTCAGAAGAACAGAAAAAACCGTTTCAAATGTAAACGTTTTTTCTCTATTTTGTCAAAACTGAGATTGAATCAGCTTCGAAAATGATTTTTTTTTTAAAGGGTGAATGAATCGGCTTCTTAATAAGGGTGATTGAATCAGTTTCGAAAATGGTAAAAATACAGGCTTCTTAATAAGGGTGATTGAATCAGTTTCGAAAATGGTAAAAATTACAGGCTTCTTAATAAGGGTGATTGAATCAGTTTCGAAAATGGTATAAAAATACGGGCTTCTTAATAAGGGTGATTGAATCAGCTTCGAAAATGGTAATAATTACGGGCTTCTAAAATAAGGGGTGATTGAATCAGCTTCGAAAATGGTAAAATTACAGCCTTCTTAATAAGGGTGATTAAATCAGCTTCGAAAAATTACTAGCTTTTTAATAGGGTGACCATTAGAGCATAGTGTAGTCAGCCCTAGCAAATATTGACTCTCTGTACATCTGTCAGTGAAAATATTCTAAGAATATTTGCGGGTCGATGTTGAGTTAATAATGCAGTGTATTATAAAACTAACTTAAACAGAAGACTTCATTTTGTGTTACTTAAAATTCCGGTTCTTTGGCCGTTATTTCATTCCATGCGCTTCAAAGTTGCATACGAGAACACATATGAATAAAGACAAGAAAGAAAAAGAATCAGCCACCATCGCTGAAAGAAAAATTATTTTTCATTATTCACTCAAACACGAGAAAGATTAAAAGAAATTAACAGAATAATTATATTCCAGGCAAACATGTTCACATTTATGTCACTTGAGACAGCAACAGATAAGTCACAATGGAAAAAATTCTTTTTACAAAGGCAGGATAGTGACAACAAACAAAAATGACAAAAATATTCGAGTCGGTAGTATCGAAAGCAAAAAAGCGATAATGAAGCATTTCACATAACCGGCTTTTGTTCGAACCGGTACTCGTGATGTAAAAGACTTTGGCTTAACAGGCTTTCTTTACAACCAACATCAATACAACCGGCTGAAACTGAACAACAACAGATTTACAACAGACGGAAAGTACACTCCCACGACAAGCTGTGTTTTGGGGTACACCAAAAACCAACATCGAATCTGCTATCTCCATATTTGTCAATTTACACACCATATAAACATAAGTCAAGCGAACAAGCAAAAAGTGAACAAGATCAAAGGATAATCGCCATTCATGGAAATAAGGACTGCACATATATTATTCAAATAAGACTATTCAAATGAAACAAACACACACACAAACGGTTTCCAGGTACAAAGCTGTGATATGCATGCATGCGTCTTCTGTTTATATCGGCGGAAGGTAGATGAGATCTGTGTTAGTATCTTAGTATGCATACCAAGAACAGAAATGATGAAAAAAGAGAACATCGACGTTTTCAGCTAATGCGAATCTCTTTAACATTTTTCAGACTATCATCATCATCATCATCATCATCATCATCATCATCATATATCATCATCATCATTATCAACATCATCATCATCATTGTCGTCGTCGTCATTATTATTGTCGTTGTTGTTGGTGCTGCTGTTTATGTATTCACATACAGTCGCAAAGTTTACATATTTTCAAATAAAGCATTTGCCTTTTTATGCTCTATCTCATCACATGCAAATGCAAAGATCAAACATTTTAAATAAAGTATGTCCCTTTTCATGCTCTCTCTCTACCTGTTCTCTTTGAAATGCATTGCTTTTAATCAAGCCGCACGCACACACACACACACACACACACACACACACACACACACACACACACACACACACGCACGCACGCACGCACGCACGCACGTACACACGCACGCACGCATGCACGCGCACGTTCTCTTTGTGTGAGATACAGACAGACAGGCCGATACAGAGACAGAGACATACACAGATATTCAAAGCGTACAGTTTCAACAACGGTTTTCGAAGTCTGACCGTCCAGGCAGCTAGAAACAATATGCGCATGGTATAGCTTTGATCAGATCCTATTATCACATGAATAGATCCACACTAGTCAGGGTGGCCCATTGTGTTTCCTCAACGGGCTCTGAAAACTCGGAAGAAGACATGAAAGGCATTGAGACCTTGGATACTCAATTAAAATATTTATGGTCTTTTTCTTCTTGTTATTATTCGTATTGGTGGTGGTGAAAATGGCATATTAAATTAATTGTGGTTATTACACTCATCGTCACCGTCGTCATTCTAATCAGTTTTGCATTGCTGTAGCTTGTGTCGTAACAGTTGCATCTCTTGGGGATGTTACGATGTTGCCACTGCCCTTGTGATTATTGGACTTGCCCTTACAGCCTTTGTTATTGCGGCTGCTGCTGCTGCTGCTGGCTGTGTTGTTGTTGTTGTTGTTCTTGTTCTTGTTCTTGTTGTTCTTGTTCTTGTCGTGGTTGTTGCTGTCGTTCGTCTTGTTGTTGTTACTGCTGTTGTTGAGAGATTCTTTTTTTCCGGCGAGTTATCATTCTTGTAGTAATTGTTTGCTGTTGCGTTTGTTGTGTTTTTTTTTTTTTTTTTTTTTTTTTTTTTTTTTTTTTTTTTTTTTTTGGGGGGGGGGGGGGGGGGGGGGGGGGGGGGGGGGTGCAGGGGGAATGCTCTTATCGTGATCGTTTTTCTGCTGTTCTTGTTGTAGACTTTGCTGTTGTTCGGCTTTTGTGCTCTTGCGGTTGTTACCTTTTTTTTTGGTGGGTGTCCCCCCCCCCCCCCCCCCCCCCCCCTTTTTTTTTTTTTTTTTTTTTTTTTTTTTTTGTTCTTTTTTATCGTTTTTACCGTTCTCGCTCCTGCTATTGTTGCCCTTGTGCTTTTGCTGTTATTCTTTTTTTTCTTGTTGCTCTTGTTACTCTTGTCGGGGATGTTACTGTTTGTTACTGTTGTTGTTGTTGTTGCTGTTGTTGTTCTTGTTGCTTTTGTGGCTGCTGTTCTTGTCGTGGTTGTTGCTGCCATTCTTCTTGCTGCTGTGGCTCTTGTCGTGGTTGTTGATGCTGCTCTTGTTGTGGTTGTTGATGCTACTCTTGTTGTGGTTGCCACTAGTGTTATTCGTTTCATTCACCCTTGCTGCTTCTACTGTCGTTTCTGCCCTGGTTGTTGTTGTTGTTGTTGTTGTTGTGTTGTTGTTGCTGTTGCTGCTGCTGCTTCTGCTGTTACTGTTCCTCTACTTCCTCGTACACTTGTGTTTATTGCTATTGCTCTAATTGTTGTGGCCGTTGTTGGCCTTGTGGCTGTCGTTCTTTTTCATGTAGTCCTTGTTGCTGTCGTTCTTAGTTTTACTGCCCTTTTTGCTCACATTCTTTGTATTGTTGCCCATGTTGTGTTGTTGGTGTTGTTATTGTCGCTGTTATTATTGTTACACTTTTCACAGCTGCACTGTTGATCTTATTAGTGTTTTTCTTGTTGTTGTTGTTGTTGACCGTATTACTGTCGTTCTTGATAACGTTACCCTTGTTGCTGTCATTCTTGATATTGTTGCTCTTGTTGCTATTATTTTGTCACTGCCGTCCCTTGGTGTTGTTGCTCTTACACCTGTCAATCATGGTTTTGTTGCTCTCATAGCTGTCGTGACTGGTGTTGTCGCCCTCATACTGGTCGTTTTTTTTTTTTTTTTTTTCCCTTTTTTTTCCTTTTTTTTTCTTTTCTGTTTTGTGTATTGTTGTCCTAATAGTTGTCGTTTTTGATGTTGTTTCCCTTTTTGCTGTCGTTCTTGGTATTGTTGCCCACATAGCTGTCGTTTTCTTTTTTGCTGTTGTTTCCCTTATGGCTGTCGTTCTTTGTGCTGTTGCTCTCATAGCTGTCGTTCTTGATGTCGTTGCCCTTGAAGTTGTCAAGCTGAGTGTTATCGTCCTTCTTGTTGTCGTTCTTGGTGTTGGTGCCCTTGTATCTTTCGTTCTTGATGTTGTCCTTCTTACTGTCGTTCTTGATGTTGTTGCCTTTGTCGTCCTTGGTGTTCCCCCAATAGCTGTCGTTTTCGGCGTTGCTGTCCTTCTAGCCATCCTTTTTTTTGGCATTGTTGTCCTCACAGCTGATGTCCTAGGTATTGTCCTCATAGCTGATGTCCTTGGCGTTGTTGTTGTCCTCATAGCTGATGTCCTTGGTGTTGTTGTCTTCATAGCTGATGTCCTTGGCGTTGTTGTCTTCATAGCTGATACCCTGGTGTGTTGTTGTCCTCATAGCTGATGTGTCCTTGACGTTTTTTTTGTCCTCATAGCTGATGTCCTTGGTGTTGTTGCCCTTACAGCTATCGAGCTTTAGTGTCGTTGGTGCCTTTATGGCTGTCCATCTTGATATTGTTGCCCTTGTTGCTGTCATCCTGGTATTGCATTTATTGTAAGTGTTGTTCTTTATTTTGTTGTCGTTGCTGTTGCTGCTGCTGCTAACCTAGTTGTGGATGCTGCTGTAGCTGTTGTCCTTAATGTGGTTGTCATCTTTGTAATTGCTCGTGTTGTTTCTGTCTTTCTTTGATATTTTGTTACGAGTCCTTGGTATAGTACTCTTTCATTTGTCTTTGTTGTTGTGCTTACTTGCTCTTGAAATCGTACTCGGTTGTCTTTAATATTTCATAACTTGTCTGGTGAGGTCTTCTTCTCTGTAGCTGTAAAGCTCTCCCTAGAGTTTCTTTCCAACACAAAGCTACCACTGGCTTCAGGAAACAGTCCGGAGGATATCCGGATGACACTAGGAAAGACCAGATTTCGAGAGCCCGTTGGCTGACTTCCCACCTTACCGCGATACCCTTTTCCAGCTTGCCGTCAGTACCAAGAACGAAAGATTCCGCGCAGGATTCACCGGAAGGGAATGAGGATGACAAGCCTATCAGCGTCAACGTGAATTTTACTTGAAATCCACAACGGACTTTAAATAACGAACAACTAGAATTTCCATGCGTTTTTGGGGAGAAATTCTACACCAGACATTGTGTACGGAACCTGTATGGGCATCTATAGAGTGAAACAAGAAAAGCTGAAGACACCTCCTCTAAACGCCGGAAGCCAGCAAGAAATGGATAGCATCGGGAAGCGAACGGATAAAGGCTGCCTTTAGAACAAAGAGCCAGAGATGCTCTAGGAAGACCTGGAAGAACCACACAAATCCCTCAGCAGAGTCGCAAAGAAGGAGAAAGAGCACAAAAATCAAGACTGCCTCTTCAAAGACCCATTCCAGTTTTCCGTGAAAGTATTCGAGTACACACAGTCAGGGGTGCTCATAGTAAACATAGGAACTCTTAAGAAACATCTCATGAAAACAAAATATTCGATTAGAAGCCATTAATTCCCGATGAGGCAGAGACAGTGAAGGAGAACGTCAGAGCCATATCATCCCTAGACCTAGTGAAATACTTTAGCTGCTGTTTAAGAAATGTCCGAAAGTCTTTGAGTGACTCCACGAGCTGACGAATCACCATGGAGATTTTGAAGATCAGTGGCCAGTAGATGACAGCAGATGAAGTGTACATTCCCAAAGAGCAGAACTTGAATTACATTAACTATTTCACTCCAACGTCATTTTTTTAACGTAAAGAAAGGAATCTTCTTTTCTTACATCTTCTTTTCTTACATGCCAGCGAAGCTGATGGAATACCTCTCAGAAATAACTATCTGGTGTGTCAGTCTAAAAAGGAGGGATTCTGGCGTGCCTGGCCGTGTGGAATATGCTACCAAGATGCAGAAAGCAATCAGATGATGAGTTAAGGCAGAGAAAAGAGGTCTCTGAGTGTGGCTCAGTCTTGTAAATGCATACGGATCAGTTCCACACGAGATGATTCAGCTGACCATCGACATGCATCACGTCCAACATCCGAGAAATGCTGGAGAAGTATTTCTATGGTTTCTCAGTGATGTTCTCAACAAAGGAATACACAACAAACTGCCTCTGTCTGGAAATGAGTGGTACAGTTTCTCCAGTAACTACCACTTGCGTTGGCGATGGAGGTCAACTTGAAAGCAACCATCAGGCGTACAGGTTCATCAGACCTCGGGAATGGATAGCAACAGACCTCTGTTAAATCCTTCTTGAATGACACAACAGCCCTTTCCATTGAAAATGAGACACAAAATCTTGAAGCAATGAGATGAGCTAGCCACTTCATCCCTGACAACTCCAAACCAAAGAAATCATGACGCCTCTCACTGTGGAGAGGAAACGTAGCTGAAACAGTTACATTCACCATGGCAAGCCAATCCATTTGTGTTGTTGCATAAGAACCAGCCAAGAGCCTGATTAAGTGGTATGACGAGTCCTTGAAAGACGCACAGGAGGGACACAAAACCAGGCAAGCTGGAGAGGAAAACCACCAGAGAATAGGCCAGTGCTGCCTCCCCGACGAATGAAATATTTGGTGCCTGTGTTTAAGGCTGATCTCGAAGCTTCTCTCGCTTCTGCTGCAAGTGGACACCAGTAGAGCACAGTGGATGTGTCCCAGTGTCACTGGGTGAAATCAAACAGTGAAATCAATGGAGGCCCAAATCAACAAATGCACTAGGGGTTGCTTGATATTCCACCTAGTCTTACTGGCGTAGAGCTTTACGGATATTTCCTTTTACAAAAATCATTCTGTAATGCATGACGTTCGTCGAAAGTGATGTCTGATACTCCCCGCGGGATACTACGGCATCTTTCAATAATAATTGTATCCCTGCCGTCTCCCAATTCTGGTTTGGTATTTTCCTCTTTGCTATCACTCTTTGGCTCGGTCTCTTTTTCCCAATCTGTCTTTAATGTCATCTGCTTTACGTTCTGCCACTGTGACCCATTTATTCTTGTTCTTGAAAAGCTACATATTTTTCTCAACAGGAAGCATCACTGGGTGCGAACTAGTCCATATACGCTACTACGCCACATCTGCTAAACCTAAACTACGGTGTGCCAGGCTTATACAGCTATGTGAAGAAATGGGTTACTAACTGAGAAAATATGGATTAGACGAGATGGTCCAATGGATGAAACCTAGCAGGTGGTTGACCAGTGCATTAACCCAACACCCTGGTCAGCCCTTGACATTTCTGGCGACTCTGTAGGAACACTGTAAGCACTAGCTGTCCATATACCGCACTCTTTATTTATCAAGATAGCCTATTCATGTACCATGATATAACGCTGTCGCAGTTATCATTAATTTTTCTTGTTTTTCAAATCTGTCTGTGAAAATCAAGCGGATATCCTCAGCAATGCTAGTTTCATTTGTGTAGAGGATTTCAATAGTTTGACAACATGATTTAATTTGCCGTACATACA
>JADBJO010000112.1:557770-565270 GCA_016801955.1 Conus betulinus
AACAAGAATAGCAACAACAACAACAACAACACAAGAATAATTATTATAATAAATAAGTATAATGATAATCATGATGATGATGATGACGATGACGATGATGATGATGATGATGATTTCAAGAAAAAAAGTTCTGGGAGGGTAGGCACGGAAAGAGGTGAAGTGGATCACAACTGACTTCGACATCTATAAGTTTAGACAGTAAAAACAGAAAATTCAAAAAAGACCCCCCCCCCCCCCCCCCCCCCCTCCTCCTGGGATTTGAACCGCAGACCTCTGGCATATTATTTGTTCATTCTAACCACCCGATCCACGGGCATTCTGGCTGATGTGGGAGTCCTTCCAGTACCAGCGTTGTATCGCTTTACCCATGGAAATTTTGAGTTGTCGCATTATTCGGTCAGTAGTGTCAGTGTTTTGTGTGAACATTCGGAAACGTTCTGGTATCAGTTCTGAACTTTGGTGCGTAGATACTAAAGAATATTAGCTAGATTTCCTAGGTCTTAATGTGTAGCCGTGTTAATGTGTAGCCGTGTTACGTCCATAGCGGACAAGAGGTACACACGCAGAGAGATTTACAACCCTATGGAGCAAAGGAAGACAGCGAGTCAGGCACAGGATCAGTGCTGGTATCGACAGAACAATATGAGGATGAACAATCGTCTTGCAAACTGAACAAGTTTCCCAGAAGCACACACGACGCACTAACTACAAACAAAATATATATATATATATATTATATATATATATATATATATATGTATACAGGAATAATGCTAACAGCATCGTTTGTTGTAAAGTAAACACGTCGGCTATGGGATCGCAAGTATGTATGCATCTACGAGAGAGAGAGAGAGAGAGAGAGAGAGAGAGAGAGAGAGAGAGAGAGAGAGAGAGAGAGAGAGAGAGAGAGAGAGAGAGAGAGAAAGGCACTCATCTACCTTCCCACTAAACTCTACCTCCACCGCTCACCCCACAAACATCATCTGAACACTACTGAATGTTCTCCTTTTAGCTAAATGCTCGAAGCTGGGTTCCTCAAAAATTGCTTCAAATAAATAAATAGATAAATAAATGAATAAATAATTCAATGAATAGATAATTTAATAAATCAATAAACAAAACCTGCATTTAACCACGTGCGTGGTCGTGGTGTTTGCTATCTATGGAGATGTGCGTGGTCATGGCGTGCTACTATTTATAGCCGATTTCTTACGTCACAACATTTCACCGCCTCTCTCTACCTCTGGAACTGTCAGGCTTGGTTGCACGTAGCTGTCGCTCTGTTTTTGAATAATTCAGACAGTCAGAGCTTGATTCGGACATCCACAGTCCTATTATGTTGCGTCTCTGTCTTTGTGAAAGTCGGCGAAGAGAGGGAGAGAGAGTGGGAGAGAGAGAGAGAGAGAGAGAGAGAGAGAGAGAGAGAGAGAGAGAGAGAGACAGACAGACAGACAGACAGAGACAGAGAGAGAGCGAGATCTGTGTGGGTGGGTGTGCGCGCGCGTGCGCGTGCAGTTGTGTGTGTGTGTGTGTGTGTGTGTGTGTGTGTGTGTGTGTGTGTGTGTGTGTGTGTGTGTGTGTCTGTGTGTGTGTGTGCCCCAGGATTATCGATCCGCTCAAACGCTGCGCACAAAAACCTCCCTTCTCACGCCATGTTTACCGGGTAAGTCTGTGGAATTAAAACATCAGTCACGATACATCCCCGATTGCAGCAGGCGGAGCGTTACATCCGCTAGAAAATCGACTGAGAATCGATCCATGCAGCACCCGCAGAGAGTTCCCTTAGTCCACGACATAAACCACCTGGAATAATGTCTGTCGCTGAGGTCTTTGTTCCGTCCTTTTTATTCGCACCGTCGCCTACAGTTTTTTTTTTTTTTGTTTTTTTTTTTTTTTTTTTTTTTTTTTTTCGGTCTCATTTTTACTCCTTCTTCCACTCCCCACTCCCACCCCCTTCTTCCCTCCATCTTCCAAAGTGATCAGGGATCTGCACAGTCTTCTGGATGTTACAAAAATTATATCACCATCATCATTGTCATTGATATTATAATTATTATTTTGTCATTATCATTATTATTATTATTACTATTATTACTGTTATGATTATTATTACTGCCATTATTGTTATCATTATCATTACTTTCATTGATGTTATTATCAGTATCATCATCATCATCGGTAGTAGTAGTAGTAGTAGTAGTAGTAGTAGTAGTAGTAGTAGTAGTAGTATCATCATCATCATTGTTATCATTATTGTTATCATTTTCTTTATCATTATTATTAATATCAATTATCAATTACTATGGTTATTGTTTTTTTTGTTGCTGCTGCTGCTACTCTTCTTCTTCCTCTTCTTCTCCCTCTTCTTCTTCTTCTCGTTTCTTTTATTGTGGTTGTCATTGCTGTCGTTGTTGTTGATATTTTTCATTGCTGTGGCCACTGTTATTTTTCGTTGCTGCTTTTGAACACTTGAGCATAATTCCATTGGTGTTTCGTTTCATTCACAATCAGCAAATTGCAGAAAGGGGAGACAAACTCTATATACGACAGGCATATTGTTTTAGAAAGAAGTGAGCGAATTGTACTGCTGTTTCGCCCAGTAACATGATGTTCCTTGTGTTTTTCTATCTGCCTTACTTTAGCTTGCTAAGGGTTTAGAAACTATTTTGTGCATTCCATTACTAAGCCAATGGCGTCGGAACAACGGCTGCCAGGTGCACACTAGTGAAAATATCGAGGGGGTGGGGGCTGCCTTCTGGACCCCCCCCCCCCCCCCCCCCCCCCCCCCGCCCCGCCCCCCCCCCCCCCCCCCCCCCCCCCACCCCATTTCAATATTTGATACCCCAAAATCTGGACGGCATGTTATGGTGCGCTCCCTTCTCTAACCATCCTCCCCCCCCCCCCCCCCCCCCCCCCCCCCCCCCCCCCCCCCCCCCCCCCCCCCCCCCCCCCCCCCCCCCCCCCCCCCCACCTTCCCTCTTTTACAGAAAGTTTGAATATGAGAGAACACCCCACCTAAAAACATTGGAAAACGAGAGGCCCCCACAGCCCACCTCCACCCCCATTTGCCACCCCCCTCCGCCTCACCCCCCACCCTACCTACTGTTCTCCCTGCCCTCGTCTTTCCCTGTCGTCAGTTTATGTCGTCAGGTCCCCCCACCCCCACGCCACGCCACCCCAGTGTCACAAGGTTCCTGTGTAAGTTGAATTTTTTCACCCAACAACAATAACAACATAAACACAAATGAAAGAAGAACTAACCAGTCACAAAGTGGAGAACGAAGCAATTAGAGGAGCGGAGACAGAGACAGAGGTCTAGGAACACGGAAAAGAGGGAATCAACGCTCATACGTGCCAACAAGTCAAAAGATGGGATGAGTTCAGCGGACTGGAGTGAAAAACGGAAACAAAGTTTGTATAAAGGGTGCTAACAGACAGCAAGCTGATCTTAAGTGGACGAACTGTCAAATGAACTGTCAAATCATGATGAGGCCGGACAAGTTGGTGGGGGGTGGGGGGGGGGGGTTGTCTCATTTCCCACTCCCTCCTTCCCTCCCATCTTTACCCCTTCACCCACAGGGATGGAGAGTGGGAGCGGTGTAGGGGATCCACACTCCCTTCGGAAGCCCAGCCCCCTCTCACGTAACTCATCAGGCTTTGATAATAAAACATACAGTTACAGCAAATCCAAGTTCGTTTCTGACCTGCACTTACACGATCTTACAACAGCAGCTGAATTCTGAGAGTTTTCCACCTACTGACAGCAAAGAGTTTACATGATTCGGCAAATCACGTAACCGGACACGTTGGAAATGAAAATCAAAGACGAATATTGAAACAGTTTAGTTTCTAATCCAGCTTTTTGTCGTGTAAAAATCTACTTCATCTTCAACATGAACAAATTACATGTTGCTTTAGGGGCCTGAGGTAAAAAAATTAAACGTTTTCTAATCATGTTTGGTGTATTTTCTTTCCATCCACCAAATATAGTAACATTCTCTGATTGGTAGGATGGTCATCGGTATTTTTTGCTTTCACAGTGTGAACGACAGAGACAGTTGTGTTGTTTATGACCCACGAAGGAGTGAGAATGCCGTTCATTCCACACACCAATCAGAGCACTTTCTCGTTTATAGTGCATGCGGTAGGGAAACATGATAGCTTTGTACTAATATTTCTGGTTGAGTGCTGGTCTTAATGATAATACTTATTACTTTTGTGCGAATGATGAAGTGGATTATAAACAAAAACGACGATGAAGTGAAGGTAACGTTTAAACTTCGACTTTTGTTTTCCATCTCTGCCTCATGCATATCATCTGCATTTCGGTCACATGATTTGCTTAATTCTGTAAACTATTTTTGACTGGTTCATGAAAAGATCGCCATTTAACTGACCACAGTTTATTGTCCTCTCTTGACCCTTTTTTTTTTCTGTACCCAAAAGAAATAATACATCGGTACAACTAGCAAAACAGGTCTCTCCAAGGTACAGTACTACGGGAAATGAAGGAGAAATATTACGCGATAAGCCATCCTTCCTCCCCCCCCCCCCCCCCCCCCCCCCCCCCCAACACACCACCCACTCCCTCCACACTACTTAAGATCGATGAGCTACGAATAGATTAACGATTCTGAATTGTTAATTATAGATCTGCGTGATTAAGAATAAAGACGCTTTTCAATTCAGATTTTAAAGATAGTGATGATTAGACGACTATGTTCGTGAATTACACAAGTTTGTGAACTTGTAAATCGGTGGCCTAGACAAGTTGAACTACAAAGGTTCGTCAACTAAATAGGTGCATGACCTACATAGGTTTGTGAACTAAAGGCTCGTAGACTACTCAAGTTCGCCAGTTAAAATGCTTCACGAACTGCATAGCTTCGTACGCAGATTTACGAACTAAATAGTTCAAGTTCATTAAGTTCATAAAAATAGATTCTTGATTTACCAAGATTTGTTAACTACATCGAATCGTGAAAAAAAAACGTAAATAAAGAGATTAATATAGGTTCATAAGCTACATAGGTTCAGGGGAAAAAAACATATAGGTTCGGGGAAAAGGATAGGTTCATGAACAGAACAGATTTGTGAAAAATACAGATTCGTGAATGACTTAGCTTCTTGAACTATGTACGTTCAGAGGAAAATGTATATTCGTGAACTATATAGGTTCATGAAAAAAACATAGGTTTGTGAATCGAAATGGGTTAGTCAGCTACAGATTCGTCCAGTTAAGAGTGGCCCTAAAGGGGTGCCAGTAGAACGCGGGAGAAAAGACACGTTTCCACACAGCAGAGAAGAGAGTCAGGGAGAACCTGAATAGCCGTGATGGTAGTGGTATGGCCCGCCATGCTTCGTAGCAGGTCGCCGCTTTTCGCGCGTCGAATGCGCGACATAACGCGTCCCCACAAGCCGTGAACACTGCAAGATCACGTGACATGAAATCTATGGGCAGGGAGCAAAGAGGTGGGTGAACACATCGTAGGTAAAGAGGGGAAATCTGCCATGCGGTTCCAGACACACTGGAGGACATTATGAACATGCGAATAACTCAACTCAAGATTGTTGTGGTGGTCCATGATAAATAGTGATTGTGCACCAGAACACCCATGGAAACATCGTGAACAGCAAAGCATGTAAACATTGGCAGACGTCACACACACACACACACACACACACACACACACACACACACACACACACACACACACACACACATTTTGCGAAAACCAGAGCACATCATATACCCACACCGTGGTTTACCAAACTGTCCGTGAACTCCATAATACATGGAAAATCAAAATGTGTGGTAAAACAGGGAAACATATCCTAGGTGTAACAGCAGAACATGTTGCGAGGTGTTTTTTTTTGTTGTTGTTGTTGTTGTTTGTTTTTTTTTTTTTTTTTTTTTTTGTTTGTTTTTTAAGTCGTGAACACCAGAACAGTACCAAAGATGAATTGCCACAAACCATGATCTGTATGGACATAAGACCTTGACAACAAAACAACGAACGTGAATATTGAAAGCTGTACACAGATTTGCCAGGGGTGTTACAAGCTTTTGGAGGAGAGAAAAGTGGGGAATAGATGATACAAAACAGTCGCACAAAGAAACATACACTGCATAAATCCCGGATGACGATCCTGCTGGACAAACAAGGCTTCAACAGTTTTAGCTATGGTAAACATTATGATGCTTGACCTACACATAGACAGAGGAGCGGTACACAGGGGGTACTTGCAGCATTTTGTAGTTTTTAAACTCTCTCTCTCTCTCTCTCTCTCTCTCTCTCTCTCTCTCTCTCTCTCACACACACACACACACACACACACACACACACACACACACACACACACACACACACACACACACACACACACACACACACACACACACACACACACACACACCACACACACACACACAATATTAAGCGACCACCAATAAATCACGCATCATTAACTACATTATGGCCAAACTACAGGCTGTGCGCTCTCCAGATCAAAAGTTTTCCTTCTCTTCAATGGTACCTCCTCCCCATCTTCCCTACCCCATCAAATCCCCGCTTACCCTCTTTCAGCCCTCTTTCCCCTCGCCCTCGCCCTTGCCCCTTGCCCCTTAGTATTTCCCCTTTTGAAGTTCTAAATCAATCGCTGTCTCTTCCGTGTCACTAACTGAATTGAACTGGCGGCCCAGACTCTGAGATGCGATTGGGTGGTCGTCAGAAATCATGCGTGTTACTTATTTGACTTACAGAGTTGAGGATTATCAGGGATTAATTGATGGTGCAGCACTTAAGAAAGAGGATGGATATATACATTGAAACAGGCATGGACCAGGGACTGAACCTTGTGCGTCTTTGTATTTGGCGGGCTCTGGCTGAAATCTGTCCACAGAGACGATCTACTACAGGCCAAAGAGACGTGACTGAAAGGAATTGAGCAGAGCGCCAGCGACGCCTAAATCTTTTTGATGGAAGGTATAACGATTTGATCGATTTTATCAACAGCTGTAGACAGATCTAGGAGACCAATAATAGAAGCTTCATATCAATCAGACATATGTCAAGTACACATTGAAGAGCAATTTCTGTACTGTTCGTCACGGTAAATGTGCTGGTATGGAAAGCAAAAAGAAGAATAATAATAATAAAACACAAAGAAAGAAAAAAAGAAAAAAAAAAAAGGGAAATTTTGGTGGTACTGATACAGTTGTTCAAGAACACGTTTTGAAAGGGTTTTTGAGAGGAATGGGAACCCGACCCAGGAAGAGTATCTTTCAGTTTGCTTGGGGGTCAAGCCTGGACCGTAAAGAGATACACTCTCAGGATCAGAAATGTCTGTACGTCTTGTTGCAAAATTATGGGTTCCTTTCGCGAGTACGTTTGCTATATAGGTTTAATAATAATAAAAAAAAAAAACTTACCTGTTCAAAGCCAGCGTTTTGGACAGGAAACTGTGATGTCATGTTTGTGGCTGCATTTGTCTAATCTT
>JADBJO010000112.1:570270-585270 GCA_016801955.1 Conus betulinus
GTTTAGTCAGTACCAACCACATTTGAGTTAATCGATGAAGCAATAAATTGGATTAGAAGTCTATAACACAAAAACAAAAAAACTCCGCAGCAGAATGTGACTATAAAAAAATCTGATACCCATAAAAAAAGCGGGACCGATAAAAAGACCAAAATTGATCATATAAGTATAGTAACTCATGTTGCTGGTGATGAAATACTAGTAAAGACATGTGTTAAGAACAGGTAAGTCGTTGGTGCGTGTGAATAGCATTGAATTAGATAGAAGAGAATACAGAGGGAGAGAAGAACAGACGCAAAAAAGCAAACAAGAAAAAAAAAAAAAAAAAACACAAAAAAAAAACAAAACCAAAAAAAAAAAGCAACAAAAAAACACAACCAAGGAACAAAAAAAAAAAAAAAGAGAAGAGACACAGACATGGCGGCAAGAATTAGACGACCACCAACACACGCCGACACAGTCACGGAATAAAAACTGTAAGGGAAACAACCCACCCCAATCTACCACGATATGAGCGCTGCACAAGGTGGACAATATCGTCCACCACCACACCCACACACACACACAACCACACCACACCCACCAACACCACCCCCAGAAAAAATTAGGAAGATGGACCTATCTCCAAAATAAGGAGAGACTACTGTCCAAGTGTACACATACGTTGTCCATCAAACTAAGAGTACAGATATTGACAACAATGCCATACGAGAAAAACCAAAACAACTGAAACGCGGATCAATATCACACCGGGAGAAAACAAACAGAGGGCACAAGATCGCCCGGGAGAGAGAGAGAGAGGAGAGAGAGGAGGAGAGAGGACAGACACACAACAACAACCACATACGCATACAAGAAACAATAGCCACAGAACGAGAAGAAGAGAAGACAGAAGCAACAACAGAGGACGGAGATAAGTTGTGGGGGCTAAACGTGGGCAGAGTCGTGTAGCAGAAGAGAAAGAGAGAGAAGCTACTCTGAAGCAGACACAAGAGAGAGGGAAGACGACAGCGGGACCGCGACGCGACAGACAGACGCAAACAGCAAGCCTACCGAATAGAAAAGCAGAGTACAGCGCCAAACAGAGACAACACAGAAATATAAGCTACCTCCACGCTCCTGTCATGGGCCATTATAAGTAGTTTCTTGGCCCCTGAAGAAGCGGACCCCCCAGCAGTGATTATTACTGCTCTTTTACGAACAAAGACGAATTCGAGACTAACCAGTGCTTTGCCCAACCGACAGAGGAAGATTGGGGGAGGGAGGAAAGTCAAACAAGAATAGGTGTGGTGTCTGTTGCTTTTGGTTGCGGGTCGTTGGTTGTGTTGTGGTGTTAGTTTTGTGTGTTTGTGTGT
This sequence comes from Conus betulinus, assembly GCA_016801955.1. Taxonomy (NCBI): domain Eukaryota; kingdom Metazoa; phylum Mollusca; class Gastropoda; order Neogastropoda; family Conidae; genus Conus; species Conus betulinus. The sequence goes on from JADBJO010000112.1 coordinate 571,626, forward strand.
GTTTGTGTGTGGTGTGGTGTTTGAATAAAAAAAGCGTTCAGCTGTATGGGCCTTGCGTTGTGCCAGCGCACCCACTAAAAACAACATAAAGGCGGTGAAGGAAATTGGCGGCGGAGGATGTCATGGTAACATGGTAGTTCTCTCTCCCTCACGCTCCACCGGCCACACCCACCTCTTACACACACCACTCTCTGTCTGTCTGTCTGTCTGGCGTCGGTCTGTCTCTCTCTTCTCTCTCCTCCTCGACGCTCACCTCGCGACGCTCTCGTGCTCTCCTCCCTCGGTCTCCGACCCTCCAAGATCGCGCTCTACACACACACACGACACAACACACCGCAGGATAAGAAGAGGAACACCCCCAGCAATCCCAGCACACCACACACCGACGCACTCACCCTCACACACACGTGCGCGGCCTTTTCATCTCTCTCGTACACACCCACAACACCCCACACAAGAAGCACACACAACACCCACCCCACACAAACACACAAGTCGCGCCTGTGCCCGCTCGGACCCCACCAACAACCACACACACCACACACCACACCGCACAGACGAGCACACCAACACCACACACACATCACACACGTCAGGCTGCCGGTTCTCTCGTCAGTTTACACACACCAACGAAACGACACACCGACACAGACCCTCACGCACACGACAGGCAACACCACTCGCGCTCGCATGCGCGCGCCGCGCACACACAACGTGCGTACATATCTTTGAATATTAGTAAACTCTCTCCTCTCCCTCCTTACACACCCCGCGCGCGTTCATACATACGCGTCACCACTAAGCCCAAAATAGCAGAACGAAGAGCATGTGGAAGGAGAATATGGTCTTCCTGAGAAGGTCCAGGTAAACAGGGGGTATCGCTCTCGCCCCCTCGCAACCGCCACCCACCTCCTTACCCGCCCACTCTCTTTCTGGTCTGGCTTCCTGTCTGTCTTCTCGCTCTCTCTCTCTCAACCCACACCCACACACACACACGCGGATACACGCAACACACACCCCAAAGCACAAGCACCACACACACACATCCACACACACACACACCACAACAACACCGGGGCGGGGCGGTGACTCATCACCGAAGATACACGACACAACAACGTCTCTCCTTTTCTCTCTCCTCGTACCAGGCACACACACACACCTCACCACACACAACACACGGACACCACACACACCACACACCACACCGTCGTACATTCTTTAATGGAGTTGAAACTCTCTCTCAGGTCACTTTCGCACACGTCGCGCACGTTCATACTATTTTTGGGGCCGGATATATAGAAAAACCGCTCTCTCTCCGTCAGGGAGTCTCCGCACTCGATCGCGTCTGCCTCCCCTCCCCCCCCCCTCCCTCCTCCGACAGGATCTCTCTCCTCTCTCGCTCTCTCTGGCCCGCCCCCCCCCCCCCCCCCCCCCTCTCGCTCCTGCCCCCACCCCCCCCCCCCCCCCCCCCCCCCGCCCCCCCCCCCCTCCCCCCCCCCCCCCCCCCCCCCCTCATCTCCTATTCCTAACAAATAAGGAAGACATCGCCAAGTACTAGTAAAGATCCTTAAAAGCGCGTAGACTCGTTCGCTGTGTTGCGTGTGGTAGGCTAAGTCCCTCCCCCCACATTACTGTTACCACGACCACTGTCGTTCGTTCCTTTCCTTCACACCAGTACATCACACTTTTAGCCGCTAGCCTCAATGATCACTATGTGTGTGACCGGTCCTTGGCCCCACGCGCATTGACGATTGGAATATCCTGTTTCCTGTCTCTTCTCCCTTTAACCCCCAACGCCCCCCCCCCCCCCCCCCCCACAACGTCCCCCCTGGCCCCTCACTCGACTATCATAGAAGGTTTTTCACTTTCCTCCCCTCAACAGCTCCTGTCCTTCCTTCCCCTGGCCATCGTCCAGAACCTACTGATAGCTGTTGTGTGTGTGTGATGTGTGTGTGTGTGTGTGTGGTTGTGTGTGGGGTGTCGTCTTTTTTTTCCTCCTCCGCCTCTTCCACCTTCTTCTTCTTCCTTTTCTTCTTCTTTCTTCTGCTTCCTCCTCTCTCTCTCTCGTCCCCCTTCGCCGCTCTCGGCACGGCATCGGGGGGGGGGTCAATCAGGGGATCTCTAACAAAATAAATCTCCTCGCTCTGTGGGGCTGGTCGACACCCTTCTCAAAAAGGGCTCAGCTCTCGGGGGCTGTGAGGGCCTGGGCTCCCCTCTTGCTCTACCTTCTCTCTTCTGCTCGGCTCTCTGCGTCTTCTGCTCTGTCTTCTGCTTCTAGCCCACCATTTCGCGTTCTTTTCTGTTCTGCCCGCTCTCTCTCTCCTCTCTCTCGCGCGGGTGCGTCCTCGGGTTTCGCCCCTCTTTGCCGAGGGCCGCGGGGTCTTCGTCGGCGCGCTCTTCTCGTCTTCTCTGCTTCTGCTTCTTCTTTCTTTCTCGTCTCTGCGACGAGCCCATACTTCTAAGGCTACTTTGCTGGGCCCTCCTTTTTCCTACCCTCCGACCTACACTCACGCCTTCTCCTTCGTTTCGATCACCTATATGTTGACCCTCCCAGCCATTGTTTTGAAGGTGCAACGTTAAACACGTACTTTTTTCATGTGTGTGTGTGTGTGTGTGTGTTTGTGTGGTGTGTGTGTGTGTGTGTGTGTTAGTCGTTTTCTTTTCCTATTTTTTCTCTTTGTCATTCCATTCCTAATTTTTCTTTCAGTATATTTTTTCTTCTACACTTTATTATTTTCGCCCCTATTTTTTGTACAGTCTATTACTTTTTTTACGGTCCTATATTACCGTATCTTCTCAAACCGTTGCCTGCTTTATCTAGTCGTTCCCTTGTTCGTTCTACCTCTTTCTACCTTTTTTGTCGTTTCCTGTATTTTCCTACTCACCTTACATCTTCAAACATTTTTGTTTACCTTTCCTATTTGATTCTTTCTTTTCCTGCTTTCTGCAATGTTACACTTTTTTCTTTTGATTTTCCCAACATTTTCTCCACTTTTTTTCCCTAGTTTTCTCGACTTTGTCCTCCTCCCTTAGTTTTATTTTGTTTCTTGTCCTACTTGGTCCCATTTTCCCTACTTTGTCCTATTTTTCCCTACTTTGTCCCTACTTTGTCCCACTTTTTTTCCCTACTTTGTCCCACTTTTCCATTTTTTCCCTACTTTTCTACTTGGTCCCATTTCCCTACTTTGTCCCACTTTGTCCTATTTTCTACTTTAATTACCTGTTTGTCCACTTGTCCCTCTTCTCCCACTTGTTCCTAATTTGTCCCACTTCTCTGTCTCTGTCTCTGTTGTCCATTGGCTCTCTCCACCAGTCCTCTAATGTATTCACCACCTGACCTTGGCCCTAGGTCTAGATCGATGGCCAGCTTATACCACAAACAGTCGGATATCCGGGTTCCGTGGTTGATGAGGAATAGTGATAACAGGAACAAAAAGATAGATGCGATTTTTTTTCTTTTTCTTTCTCCTTTTCCACATTCCTCTCTCAATGTCCGCCATTTTGATTTGTAGCATTCAATACATGTCATACGCTTCAAATGGCATCGTAAAAAGTATGTCTGCGTTTGTGTTTTTACGGAATATGACTACGGTTGGGAAACGTTTTTAGTTTTGTGTTTATCATTCCAACACAGCCGCTCAGGCAGAACTTGTTCAGAGCGGCCACACATGGGGTTAAAGTCCAGTCCAGAAAAATACAGATCAACAAGCACAAAAACCATTGACAAAAATACGCCTCTGTGTTCAACAAATTCGAAGCTTGATGGATGATCTATCCTTAAGGCACAGAGATGTGAGGTTAGAAATAAGCCATCTCGATTGATTCATCACCCGGAGCTTGTAACTCAAAACGGTCTACAAACTACGTATGAAATGTTTAACAAATTCAGAACGTGGTAGCTAATACATTCTTAAGATGCAGTGATATAAGTCAATGCCGACTGGCTATTTTGCTTGATATACCTTCAACAGTTTTTTTTAAGAAAAGAAAAAAAAAAAAAAAAAAGTCCAAAATCAGGAGATACGCACATATGTTCAACAACTTCAAACCATGGTAGCAAATATGTCCTTAAAATAAAGAGATATAAGACTAGACGTCAACCATCGCTTGTTAGATTACCATAGTGCACAACAAAAAAACAGTCTACAAAATACGCATGTCTGTTCAACAAATTCAAAACATGGTAGCCAGTCTATTCTGAAAAAGCATTATTGGGTTCTCTCTCTCTCTCTCTCTCTCTCTCTCTCTCTCTCTCTCTCTCTCTCTCTCTCTCTCTCTCTCTCTCCACGATGGAGCGGAGAGAGAGAGAGAGAGAGAGAGAGAGAGAGAGAGAGAGAGAGAGGTAAGGTAAGGTAATTTTGCTTATTGCCCAGACGACCGCAAAGGGTCATATCAGGGCTGTCACCGCGTTGAAGTCAACTCACAAGTTATTCATTCACACAACTCTTTAAATACATCTTCTGAAAACCCACCCGAAATTTTGTTAAAAATCTTTCCACTGCAAAATCTCAGATCCGATGAAAAATGTTAGTCTCTTTCAGGAATTCAAAGATCGCATCAGGTTGAACATCTCTGAACAAGGTTTTCATGGAATCTGCTGTAAAATGTTTGTGTCTCACATCATGCAAATCCCAACACTCTGAATGAATATGTTTCATTGTGAATGGCACATGACATGGAATGCACCACGGAGTTTCGTCACCCTTTTAAAAGGTATGAATGAGTAAAATACGAATGGCCGGTATGCAGCCGGCATAGAACCGTTTCTTCTTTGCGACCAGCAGAGGTGGATGAGAGGAACTCATAGGTTTGGACGGATCTGAAAGATGTTATCATCCGTCTGTGTATTCCAGTCCTCCTGTCAGAGGTCTCTGACATAATTATTAACTTTTGGTTTCAGATCTGTGTAGGTGATAGATACATTAAGCAGTTCCTTGTTGTGGCATTCTTAGCCAAGCGATTTCATTCCCTCCGATGCCTACATGACTGGGTACTCAAGCCAGAACGATGTTGTGACCTTCCGCTTTCATCGTGGGAGGGAGAGAGAGAGAGAGAGAGAGAGAGAGAGAGAGAGAGAGAGAGAGAGAGAGGGGGGGGGGGGGGAACCCAATACATACATTTTCACAGACAACTTACAGGAAAAGTATGCCGTGTTTGCCTATCTTTCTCATTTGTAAATATGTATGCACTTATGCATTTATGCTAGCCGTTGTCCCTAATTCATGGACGTATGTGTGAGTGTGCACGTGTGTGTACGTGTGTGTATGTCTTAAATCAGAGACAGAGAGAGGGGGGGGGGGGGGGGGGGGGGGGAGCTGGGGAGGAAAGAGCGAAAGTTAGAGGAAGCGCGCTGAGTCATGTATGGCGTGAAAGGAAAAGGCGGGGATGTAGAACGGAAATGACTTCAACCGTCTGAAGGGCGGAGGGCGGGCGGGGGATAGCGGGAGGGGGAGGGGGGGGGGGGGGGGGGGGTAGAGGGGGGAATCAGGAGGGTGGTCAATCATTTTTGTGTGTGAGGTGACTGATACTTATGAAGCCTAAATCTCTTAAATGTTATTGAAAAGAAAGGAAAAACTTGATTAAAAAAAAAAGAAGAAGAAAAACTTTGCCATTGACATCATCGCCAACACACCACGCTTTGCCTAAAACTTCTCGCCCAGTCAGTCTCGCCTTCACACGTACAGACTACCGTAATAGACCAAGAAGTGTTACACTTTGTGTATTTGTGGCTCCAAGAAAGAGCATCTGCAATCAGTCCTTTCTGTCCTGTCTGTCTGTCTGTATGTCTTTTTCTGTCTGTTTGTCTGTCTATCTGTCTCTCTGTCTCTCTCTCTCTCTCTCCTCTCTCTCTCTCTCTCTTCTCTCTCTCTCTCTCTGTGCAGGAGATGCGAGAGAGAGAGAGAGAGAGAGAGAGAGAGAGAGAGAGAGAGAGTGTGTGTGTGTGTGTGTGTGTGTGCGCGCGGGGCGCGCGTGTGTATGTGTGTATGCGTGTGTGTGTGCATGTGTGCGTGCGTGTGTGCGTGCCGGTGCGGGCGCGCGCGCGTGCGCATGTGTGTGTGCGTGTGTGTGTGTGTGTGTGTGCGACTTATTTTGTTGTTTTTAGTAATGTTCTCTTTTCACGTTTTCCATTTGTAAATTTCTTTCCGAGTGAATAAAAGTGTTTGCCCTTGAGGGAAAAAAAAAATGCATATACTCATACCAGTACGAAGAGGGAGTTAAACAAATCGGCTATTCAAAAGGTTAGAAGATATGAAGGTGTATGAAAAAAAAAGAGTAAACAAAGACCTACCTAACCTTTTCTTCTATCTCTCTTTTTGTGGGTTGCGGGTCTTTAAAACATCAAGGGGATGGCACTGAGTGGTGTCGCTGATCGATAAGTCATCGTACCGTCGTGTCAGGGAGATCGGGCTTTTTTGTCCCATCATCTATCGTATGACACGACACAGCTCAAGCGTGCAATGGTCCGACAATGTACGACTTGTCTTAACTCTACTCCTCTCCGCTCTCTCTCTCTCTGTTTTTTGTCTCAGTTTTTATTCGCTCTCTGGTGGCTGTTTTTTTTCCCACCGCCGTCTGCTCTCCCTCCCTCTCTCTCTCTACCTCCTCACTCTCCTCCTCTCTCCTCTCTCCTCCTCCTCTCCCTCTCGTCTCACCTTCCTCCTCTCTCACCTCTCCCTCCCTCCCCTCGCGTCCCCCCTCCCCCTCTCTCTCCTCTCTCTCCCGTCTCTCCTCTCTCGCCTTCCTCTCTTCTCACTTCTTCTCCCCTCCTCTCCTCACTCTCCCTCCTCCTCCCCCTTCTCCCCTCCCTCGCCTCCGCTCGTCCCTCTCTCCTCCCCTCCTCTCTCCCCTCTCCGTCCTCTCTCCTCTCATGTCTCTCCTCTCCCTCCTCTCCACCTGTTTTTTTCCTCGTCTCTCTCCCGTCCTCTCTCCTCCCCCATCTCTCTCTCTCCCGCCTCCCCTCCTCCTCCTCCTCTCCCCTACCCTCTCTCTCCCTCTCTCTCTCTCTAATCCCTCTCCTCTCTCTCTTCCCTCTCTCCTTCTCTCTCTCTCCTCTCTCAACACACATACGCGCATGCGCGCGCGTTAGCGCACGCGCACAACGACACACTACTATACAACAAAACGGGCGCGCGCGCGCGTACGCGCACTCGCACAACACTCCCACATACAACCAACCACACAACACAACGCCGCGTTGTCGCCGGCCAACGCAAACTGCACCAACACGGACGCACGTACCACACAACCATTGAGCCATGGGCACGAACGCACATACTGCACATTCGCGACGCCAGCGCAACAGGTTTAACACTTATACCAAACACACCACACAATACAACCCAACACAACACACAACCACAGACACAAAACCAACAAACACAGAACCAGCACCACAAACAAGCACAGACTCACACATACCCATACAACAACCCACACACAAACACAAAAGACAAAACACGTTAACCCAAAAAACCACACACACCAAAACAACCCCCTTTAAAACCACGAAACGCCGGCGGGTAAGATGCCGAGGAGATAGGAGAGATAGAGGAGTCAGAGATAAGAGTCATACAGACAAGACAGACCTACAGTCAGAAGAGAACATATACATATGGCTTATATGACACACCAACAATATATAAGCACCACTCAACAAGAAAAGCAAAATCTAAATGATCCCTCCCCTCCGGTTCTTCCCAGTACTCCTTTGTCAACCAATCAAAAAAACCTGTTCTGAAGTAGTCTTCTGTCTGCCTGTAGACCAAAACCCTTTGCTATTCATAGCAATCATAGCGCGGTTTCTAGAGTCAAGGCATAAGTGCGTGCAGCCATGAATCATCGGCTGCAGCACGTGCTGCCATGTGCTTGGCTGAATGCGGACTTCTGCAGTATAATAGCACACCTCAACCTGCTGTGTAATATTTCCTGTCCTAAACCAAGTCCTCTGATAGGTAAAGGCGTCGACAAGCGTTCACTGACTTACATGTTTACAACAAAAATGTTCTTTTCTGTTGCAAAATACTGGCGCGAAATGAGAGCTCGACAGTATTTTATGGACAGCGAAGAAAAGGACGGACGACATTTTCATAGACCACCTAACTTTCGTGAAAAACAACACTGTCGCAATGGCGGGTCAGCCTGTCGCGGGCCGGCGCGCGGCCGGGCGGCGCGAACTTATTTATTCATAGTATGCCATGTATGGGACAGCTCTTGGCGTTTGAATTAAAAAAAAAACTGTCCATCTTCTGATTCTGTTAAAACACTGTCCATTCATTCTGTTGCGTCTTTTGGTCTTTTGGTGGCGGTGGTGCTCTTTTCCGGTCTGTTGGCGCGCAAAGGTCTTTTTTGGGCCCATATGGCCTTTTTTTCTTATTTCTACCTTTTCTCCATATCTTTTTTTTACGGACTTATATATCCTATCGACGTCTATATCGACACTACTACGAACGAAACTATTCACCGAGCGCTCCATGTTCCGAGTTTAGAGAAAGAATGTGTGTGTAAACCTCCGTTGGAGCATTGTGTGTGCTTGTGGGGGTGGGGTGGGATTGGGGTTGGGGCTCGCGCACCCGTGAGTTTGTGTATATGTGCGCGTGCGTGTCGTGCGTGGGCAATGAAACAGTAACCCATAAAATTAGGGAGTTAGTTTCAAACGTCCAAGCATTACAGAAAGAGGATTAATTCCATTAATGGCTCTAAGCTTTGCATGTAATCTCGGAAAGCCTTGGAAAGCTCAGTTAGTAGAACGTCGAGCCCCTGATCCGCACGATCCTGGAGTTGCTGGTTCGAATCTCTGCCGAGCCGTTCCGTTATAGGGTGATTTTTCCCTTCGAGTTAACATCGGTTTTGACTTTCACTTCTCGAAAAGTCTTTCGAATGAGGTTACACCGAAGATCCGTGTGTGAACGCGCACACAGCCGTCACACACTTAAATTCCAGTCACCCAACTTCTCCGAGGAGAAACCCAGTTTGGCTGTTGGTATGGATGAAGAGTATACATATAACATACATCCTCTGTGGAAATGCAAAGGATAACGGGAAAACTGGGGTAAATGGTATTCGAACCGAGTGGCGCGGGAAACGACAGAATGTAGCAGCAGTAGGCGGGTCTTCAGTTGGCTTTACTCAGGTAGGCAGACCGTTCTGCAAAAGAAGTCGTAGACTGCCGACCGCTTAGAACTTGGTCTCTAGCCAAGGACAAGTGCTATATAAGTACTTTCTATGATAATGATGATAGCAGAAAGGAAGGAGGAGGAGGAGGAGGAGGAGGAGGAGGAGGAGGGAGAGGGGGGAGGGGGAGGAAAAAACATAGAAAAAAAAAAAGAACATTTGTGATTCTCTACCACCAAAATAGACCATGTTGCACCTCAATAGTTTGTCCACTAGCGCCTAAAATAGTCACGAGGGATCAAATAACTGATTTTTAGATTTTAATCAAGAGCTCTTCTTCAGTCATTAATCTGTATCCCATTTACTGGATTGTGGGAAATTCCGTATCTGTGATGGTAAAATAGTTTTCGACAGAATTCGGGTTTCCAAACATGAAGCTGGCATCTCTCAGATTCTATCACACTCCGGTTGAAGACGGTTTTCCCCATTGAAATGAAGCTTTAAAGTAAAATCAAAAAGTACAAAACCATGCCAATAATGGAAAAGCACACAAAACAAAGTGTGAAGTAACGCACTTTAATGCACGACACAAAACAAGAAGAAATTTTCGGCAGCCTTCCTCAGCGACAAAACAATAAAAACAGTACAGACATTAACATGCGCAATACTCCCCTTGTGAAGCCAGAGTGGTGAATCATTCTTGTCTTGTTTTGTGTCGTGCATTGAAGTGCGTTACTTCACACTTTTGTGTGCTTTTCCGCTTTTTTCGTCGTGTTCCGGTAACGCTGCAGTTTGTTTCATTTGCCTTCATGCCAATAATGGTCCACAGACCCAGCATGACTCATTGAGCGATGGAGGTTCACACTGTTCTTGGTTGCATCGAACATAAATTGAACTGTGAACAGAAAGGAGATTCGGAGACTAGCTTACCGAACTATTGTCATTGTTCTTTTTTTTCTTTTCTGTTTATTCTTTTAATTTTCCTTTTTGTTTGTTTTCTTTAAAAAATTCCCTTTTTCGTCTCTATATCGTATGAAAATGTGTTTTGCTCGCGTCAATGACTGATTACATTATTAAGACGAAAAATCTGTCCCATTAAGCGTCGTTTTTTAACCTTTGTATCTATCTTTGTCTCTGTGTCTCTTTTATTACATCATTTAATGTAAGTGTCGGGTACGCGAATTGCAGATTTAAACTTTCTCATGCTTGTCTGCGCATACTTAGTGGGACGTTTAGCTCATTCTTTATCCTTGGGTATTGGACTAGACTGGAAGGAAGCAGGAGAAGCATGGCGAGGAGTGGGGGGGGGGGGGGGGGGGGGGGGGTGTCTCATAATCAGCTTAATCAAAGTGCCTATGAAAATCTGGTAATAGAGATAATTACATAACCAATGTGTATCTATAAACTGACTTCACACAGACACAATTGTACATGGGGGGATGAAGAAAATGGGCAGGGGAATGAAACAGAGAAGAGGATGGATGGGGGATGGGGAGTGGGATATGAAAACTAAAACAATTGACAGTAGAAAGAGAGAAACACCAACAACAGTAGAAACGCTACATTGGGTCTTTTGGTAACTTGCGGACAGAGCTGTTTCGACAAGTGTATGGGAAGTTTACATCCAATCACCAAATTCGCAGTTTGGCGCATGTTGACACGTCTTGCTGAAGGAAGTCAAACAGTTGCAAATTAAGAATACCGAAACCTTGTTTTCAGCTCAGACTTAGGTGAAGTACTGAAACTTGTCGTTCCAAAACGAGTCATTGTTGTGCGTGATTGTTTGCAGTTCTTAGTACGATTATGACGAGAAGAGTGAAACAGACAGCCGTGCTGCAGAAAAAAACACAACGTAACACTCAAACAGTGCGAAGCAACGTCTTCTCGACCACACAATTCACAAAATGATAAGTGTATATTCGATAAATATTTTTTTTTCAGACACGATGGGCTGATCAAAGCGTTAAACGAAGAGAGGAAAACACACGTATTCAGTGTAAGTGCCTTGATGATTTCTTCTTTATTGAATGTGTCAAGATGGTTGTAGTACACGTTTCGACACGAATCTGTTCTGATTAGCCAAGACAATTTCTATTCCGATGGCTAATGACATTAATTTTACAACACCTGAGGCTGCATTAGCAGACGACACGTCTACCGTACCAGTGCCTCCTGCTATTCATCTTTTCAGCCTGTGTTTGGTATTACATCCATGAAAAAAGTTCTTGTTTTCTCGCAGCAGTGCAGCCAGGAATTACGCATAAAGACCCCCAGGCATATTGACATTAAGCGCGAGCAGTGATCGATTTCACTGACAAATTCGGTGTTTTGAGAGGCGGGATTAATTTCCCCGAAGAACACTAGCCTACGGCTGTCCTGGACATTTTCGGTGTGCTGTGGAACTTGTGTATACCTTTTACTTATACCCCTGAGAGAGAAGTGTATGTTTGATTCAACACGAACACAAAAATATTTCGTGGCGAAAAGATATACAATTCAAGATACCATACATATCATGATACAACATGAGTGTGTGTGTGTGTGTGTGTGTGTGTGTGTGTGTGTGTGTGTGTGTGTGTGTGTGTGTGTGTGTGTGTAAGGCTTAGTATGGTTTGGTCTTGTATGTGTGTCTGCGTATCTGTATGTGTATGTATGTGTGTGTGTGTGTGTGTGTGTGTGTGTGTGTGTGTGTGTGTGTGTGTGTGTGTGTTGTGTGTGTGTGTGTGTGTGTGTGTGTGTGTGTGTGTGCTGTGTGTTGTGGTGTTGTGTGCGTGCGCTTGCGCGCTCGTGCGGCTTCTCTGTGTGTTGTCTTTGTGTGTGCGTGAGAGAGAGAGAGAGAGAGAGAGAGAGAGAGAGAGAGAGAGAGAGAGAGAGAGAGAGAGAGAGAGAGAGAGCAACATATACAATAATGATAGCAATTTCGCTCACAGTCTTATATTCCAGATCTTTTTTCTCCATGCAACCTCTTTTTTTTTTTTTACTATCGATTACAGAGAAAAACGAGAGATCAGATGGTGGGAAAAGAGAAAAACAATTAAAAAAAATACAGAGTGGTGGAATTGGGGGCAACTCAGACAGAAAAGAAAAAAGACATACAGACAGAGGCGGAGAGAAGAAGAAGAAGAAGTAGCTGCAGAGGAAGAAGAGAAGCACATCTCAGAACACCCCACAGACTAATTTATACAAACCTGCATGCAGATGACGGAACCCTGATGCCCTTCGAAGAGCTTGAGCTGGGTGCCCTTGTAGAGGTGCCAGCTGCGGACGGTGAAGTCGGTGCTTCCCGTGAAGAGCACCTTGCCGTGCGGGTCCACCGACATGCAGGTCACCGCGCCCTTGTGCCCCTTGAACGCCTTCAGCTGCTGGCCCGAGTCGAAGTCCCAGGTGCGAGCCGTGAAGTCGGCGGACCCGGTGATCAGCAGGTCCTTGGAGGCGTCCAGGTGAACCTCCTCCAGGTCGTTGTCGTCGGCTGGCATGAAGATGAGCGGGTAGACGCCCCGCTTGTGGCCACGGAACACCCTGGTACACTCCCCGGTGTCGAAGTCCCAGCAGCGTGCGGTGCGGTCGTAGGAGGAGGTGAAGATGAAGTCTCCGGTGCAGATCATGCGGTAGACGACGCTGGTGTGTCCGGTGAGGACGAAGAGACAGTCGCACGTGCCCACGTCCCACTTGCGTATTGTCTTGTCCGCGCTGCCCGTCAGCACGAAGCAGTCTTCAAGGAGAATGCAGTTGATGTACTCGGTGTGTCCACGAAGGATGCCGATGCACTCGCACAGCTCGGTCTTGGTGGACCACACCCGTGCGGTTTTGTCCTCCCCGCCTGTAGCCAGCACGGAGCGGTCTTCGCTGAGCGCCATGCAGTTGATGCCCGACTCGTGCTCGTGCAGAGTCTGCAACAGGTTAGGACCGCTCGTCTTTCTTGGACCCGCACCCACCCATGGTCTACACGGACGAGAATCGACTGTCGCTGATTTCGGGGGTACACTACCTGCGGTTTTCCTTGAGGAATCTGTCCCTTAACTCAAAAGACTGTTTCAGACGCGTAGTGTTTGTGTGGTGATTTTTTGTTCGATGAATGACTTACAGTGTTTTTGTCTGGATTTTTTGTTTGTTTGTTTTTTTTTTTTCGTTTTTTTTTTTTTTTTTTTTTCCAGGTTTTTTTTTGTTTTTTGTGTACGTATTTTTTTTTTTTTCTCTTCTTTTTCCTTCCTTTTCTTTCCTTTTTACATTGTAGGTATAAGATGACTTGAAAAAAAGTTGCTTTGGATCCACAAGAATTCGACAATAATCAGCTAGTGGGTGAGCTAAGTTTAGCTGATTCAATGTCTGACTTTTACAGTTCAGTTGCACAGAGTGCGTTAGAAGTTTCGTTCAAGATCGGCAGCAGTTCAATGTCCACGAATACTTTCTGGTACACAATAATAACAGAAGCCTTTCTTTGGACGATGTTGTGGTCTTCCATCACATGACGTGAAGGCGAAGATCATTCTTGTGAAGTAAATGCATCGCGAAGAACCAGACGCTCACCTCA
>JADBJO010000112.1:592770-595270 GCA_016801955.1 Conus betulinus
CTGTTTTCACAGTTGGTTTCTGGTTCGACCGGGGGGGGGGGGGGGGGGGGGGGAGGGGGGGGGGGGGGAGAATATAAAGTACCGACAGCGACACCTCTCGAGAAAGACCCTCTCAAGTCACTAGAACTAACTCCATTGAATTCGAGCATTACCTTGAGCAGCATTGCTCAACATCATTCTTCTAAACAGCTCACAATGGCAAGCAGATGTCGTAACTGCGGAAGAACAGTTTGGATTCCACGAGGGTAGAAGCGTCATCGAACAGGTCTATAATCTGAGTGCCCTCTGCGAAATGAATTTCCAACACGTGAGGGATTTCTACCGCGTCTCCAGAGACCCTAAGAGAGCTGTCGACGGGGGTGTGGTAGGATGCGCGCGAGCGCGCGCGCGCGCGCGCACACACACACACACACACACACACACACACACACACACACACACACACACACACACACACACACACACACACACACACACATACACACACAGAGGAACAGTAAAAAGAACACCTCAACTTTACCTTTCTCGTCGTTATCTTCCCCCGAATGTGTGTATTTGATCTACCTCACAAAATCAAGACTCTCCCTATTAAAGGTCAAGTCTTTAAAGACTTGCGGGAGGTCGCTTTGAGAGGTTCCATTGTGTTGGAGGGTGGGATGTGGGGACGGGGGGCGGGAGGGGCAGGTGTAAAGAGCGAGATATTATTCTCACTGACCAATAGTACATAGAATCGAAGCTAACCATGGGCGATTTTCCAGTCTCGTGGCAAAGTGGTTAATGTAGCGACTCCCGCTGGGAGGTCGTGGGTTCGATACCAATCAGAGCCATTCCTTTGTGGGATTTTCTCTATCCCGACTGGCTTCCACCCACTGTTCAGTTTACCATGGGCTCAGGTGGGAAGACCGGGACCACGCAGCCAGTTGTATCCACTTAATGGATGCGACTCTGAGAGTGTTGCTCAGATTTCTAGACCAGCGCTGCAGGTGTCGGTATCTCTCGGGTCTGGTTGCCGCCGGGGTGTATTATGAACGTGAGCGTAGAGCACAGCCATGTCGTGCTGTCTAAGACCAGAATGGAACTCTATAGCATCATCTGCATCATCCTCATCACCGTCGGTCAGCATAAAGGGAAAAGGTCTAATGTTCTGTGGCCCTCCATGCTCTGTCCCATAGTGACCTTAGTTTTGATTGTTTCTCCACGTTTTTGGCCCTGTTTTTTTTTTTTCGGGGTCACTGGTATCGGCTAATTCATGGGGACTGTTGGCGTATGGACGTGGTAGCACCGTCAGGAGGGAGAGCTTACTCACGTCGTTGTCGGTAGGGGGCTCAGCAGGTGGTGTCCCGCTCATGTTGGATCAGAACAGGCATCGCTGAACTCCACCGAAGTGACTCGGCAAGCAGAGCAGTGTCTCCTCTAGTGGGTTGCCTCATGACGACTTCACATTGACTGCACCCTGTAGATTGCCGATGCCGGGGCTGTGGCTGTAGACGAGGGATCGGAATGAGCGACGTGGGTGCAATGTTACGAGCTGGCATGGAAGTAGCACAGGACAAAAAAAAAAGAAACAAAAGCAAACACAAAAACACAAACCATGGGCAATTTTCTGTGCGGTTGATCGGTCTTCTGCTTGTGTGGAGTCGTTCCACAAACCGCAATGCTGCGGGGTGGTGGGCACAACAATAACAAAAAAAAAAGGACAAAATTTTAGCAAATATTAAAACACACTTAAATTAGTACAGAATGATTTTTTGAAAAAGTAACAAATGTAAAAACATAGCAACACAGGGGTTACTGTCCAGTAGTACTGTCGGTTAAGACATATTCTCACATGCAAAATTATCACTGAAATTTGCTTTTAAATTTTTGATCACACGGAAGACAACCCAAGGCTGACAATCGAATATACAAGAAAACAAGCAAACAAGCAGCTGAACTATCGCAGGATTAAACAACAAAAAATGATCGAACAAAGAAACAAGTAAACGAACGACTCTGTGTGTTTTCTTTTTATAGAAACAAGCAAACGAATAAATAAGTCAGCACACACACACACACACACACACACACACACACACACACACACGCACGCACGCACGCACGCACGCACGCACGCACGCGCGCGCGCACGCACGCACGCACGCACGCACGCACGCACGCGCGCACGCACGCACACACACACACACACACACACACACACGCACACGCACACACACACACGCACAGGCGCACGCACGCACGCACGCACACACACACACACACGCGCGCGCGCGCGCGTGTAGTATGGGTATAGATACATGTGTGAAATGACAGTTCATGGGACGGTAATCCATTTTCAGTCATTAAGGAACTAAAAACAGAAAAAAAAAGAAAGAAAAGAAAGAAAATTATGAATAAACCATCACAGTGAAATGGTTATTGGTGCCTTTGGCTGTGGAGCTGACGATCGTCAGTTCGAAGGTCAAAGGCGGCGGAAAGAGAAGGATGCGCTCCGCCTTAAATC
>JADBJO010000112.1:600270-602770 GCA_016801955.1 Conus betulinus
ACTATTTCTACTTTAGTATTTAGAGTTGCTAAGTGTGTTTACATAGTATTAACCATTTTTCTGTTGAACATAGGTTGCATCTTTTTGAAATATTATTGTACGGCGATGCCCTTTTTTTATGATTTTCCAAGATATATTATAGTTTTTTTTTTATCTTTAAGTCTCCAAATGTATTTGCTCAGTTCTGTTTGTTTTTTGTATTTTTCTTTATTGAATGACTGTTTATGGTTTGCATATCTAGTTTTGAAGTGGTTTTCAGTAATCCCTATATATGTTTTCTTTTTCATTTTCTGATGTCACAGTGGCTTGGTATACAATGTTACTGTAGAGGCATTTGTTGCTTAAGGGACACTGTTCTTTTTTTTTAGTGCAGTTGAAAGATTTCCTTTCTTCATCCTTCTTTACTGTGTTGCTTTTCATTTTTTGTTGGATGAATCAGTTATATTTTTAAGGTTAGGCATACATGAATATGATAGTTTGATGGTGTTTTTGTTGAATATTTTGGACAGTTTTTGTGTTCTTTTGGGAATGATGTTGTCAGATTTTTAAAAAAAATTCTTTCCCTATGTTTTGTTTTTACTCTTCCATCATATGGGGTTATACCATGTGATTTTCCTTTTCCTTTTTTTTCTTGTTTTTTTGTTCATGTTGTTATCTGGGCTGTATTGTAGTTTGTAGTTGTAACCACTTTTTTTGCAACGCTTCTTGGTATTCTGCTGCTGCGTTGTTGAATACTCTTTCGTTACATGACAAATTAGATAATCTCTTGTTATGCCATTGGGTATAGTTTTTTAGTATGGATGGTGGGTGGTTACTTTTGATGTTTACATAGATGGGTGTATCATTAGGTTTCTTGTATGGTTTATATATGTGGTTGTTGAGGTCAAGCGTTATGTCTGGGTAGTTCACTACCTTTTTATTTGCTTCGATGGTGATTTTTAGGTTTTGATTTTGGAAGATTTTGCCCAGTTCTTTTTTCTTGTTTTCGATGGTTCTTGGATTGTTGGTTAGTGCAGCGAGGCCGTCATCTCTGTATAGTCCGACTTTGCTTTCCGAGTTGTTTCTGGATGTTGGATAGCATGAACAGTCCAACCAGTTCGCATGTTTCGGCACCGTCGTACGATCCCATGGTCACATCAAATGTTGAGTTTTTGTTCGTTTTCTTGATCCAGGTTTCATTTTTGCTATGGAGTAAAGTTTTTTCTTGGTGTGAAGAATGATTTCCATTTCTGACCCTGTTATGTCTGTGTGTTTACTGGCAAATTTCAGAGCTTTGGTGAGTAGTTCTTCATCTATGGATGGAACCATTGGATAACTTCATATGTGTTCTTCCAGAGGTTGTATACAGTGTTTGATTTTACGTTTTTTTATGACTTTTTTCTCAAATTTTCTTACTTATTTTACCAGTTCAGATTTAGATGGGTTTATCGGTCTGCAAGTCGGGTTGTTGTTAAAATTAAGTTTATGGTCTTTAAGGGGTTATAAGGCTTCTTTTTTGTTGCTGTTGTTTCCACCCTGTCACTTAGATCCATGCGATGTACAAGTTCTTTTTCTTTTTTACGGATGTTGTCATGTATAGTTTTATCAGCTTTTTTTTTGTAGATTTTCTGGACGTTTTTATCAAGAAGTTGGGAGTACTCGTTTGGTTCCATTTTGTAGTAAATACTAGTTTTGTCAGCCTTCACGAATATCTTTTTGTCATTTTGTATTTGTTTTTATTTCATTTTTTTTTTAATGATGTTTGGAAATCGTTGTTAGATTTTTTTTTTAATTCAATGTTGGCTATCATTCTTTTCATTTTATCCTCGAAAGATTGCAATTCGTCTATGGCCTGTGAAGATCGCTATGATTTGAAGCCATATGGGTTTTTTTTTTTTTTTTTTTTTTTTTTTTTTTTTTTGGGTTCAGGAAGAAAAAAACGTTTTCCATCTCATGTTTCGTACGAATTTTTCAATTTGTTCTATTTGTTACCGTTATTGTTATTCAATGACAGATATCCAAATCGTTGTAATCCAAGGATGGTGTGTTCTATGCTGAAGGTATAGAGTCATTTCTATGAGCACCGCTTTATTGCCACTTTCAGTGTCAGTCATGGCCATTCCCAGCGTCCGAGGCGTGATAGCACATTAAGCCCGTTGCCCATCCCACTTCCCGGCACTCTTCACGCCCCTTCCCCGTCAGCATTTCGATTACTTACTCTCTCTCTCTCTCTCTCTCTCTCTCTCTCTCTCAGTGCATCAGACTAAGAAGGCGTGGTGTGGGGTCACACGGTTCCAGTCCATAAATGTGACCCAGCGAAAGCGTACACCATCAGACAGACCTTTGCCAGAGGCGCTGAGAGAATCATGAAATGTGTGTGTGTGTGTGTGTGTGTGTGTGTGTGTGTGTGTGTGTGTGTGTGTGTCTGTGTGTAGAGGGGGGACACACACACACACACACACACACACACACACACACACACACACACACACACACACACACAGAGAGAGAGACAGAGAGA
>JADBJO010000112.1:607770-612770 GCA_016801955.1 Conus betulinus
TTTTTTTTTCCCAGCCAGCTGCTGCGCCACCTCAGAGGCAGTGCACCCACGCCGCTCAATCCAACACCCCGTCTACAGCCACAGCTCTGCCGGACCCGCCGCAGCCCTGGCACCGGCAAACCACAGGAAGCAGTCAATTTCAAGTCGTCAAGAGGCAACCCACCGGAGGAGACACTGCACTGCTGCCGAATCACTTCGGTGGTGTTCAGTGGCGCCTGTTCTGATCTAACATACGCAGGACACCACCTACTAGGCCCCCTACTGACGACAAATAATTGCTTAGTCGCGGAGCCGACGTGAGTGAGCTCTCCGTCCGAGGTCGCCACCACGTCCGTCCAACGACAGTCCCCATGGACTCGCCGATACCGGTGACCATGACGGAACCAAACCAAGGCCACTGACGTGGAGAGGACATCGAAATTGAGGTCACCATGAGAGCAGGGCATGAAGGGCTACAGAATTTGAGACTTTTTTTTTATGCTGATCGATGAGAATGAGGATGATGAAGATGATGCTACGGATTTCCATTTCGGTCTGAGACTACATGAGAGGGCTGTACTCTACGCTTCCTTTCATAATATATCCCGGTGTCAACCAGGCCCGAGAGATACAGGCACCTGCAGTGTTGGTCAGGAAATTTGAGCAACACTCTCAGAAACGCATCCATTAAGTGGATGAAACTCAACTGTGTGGCCCCAGTCTTCCCAACTGAGTCCGCAGCAAACTCAACTCTGGGTAGGAGCCGGTCAGGGCAGAAAAACCCACATGACTCTGATGGGATTCGAACCCGCGACCTCCCAGCCGGGAGTCCGCGACGCTAACCACTTCGCCACGGCGGCTGGTCTACAATTTCAGTCTTCATGTAACCGTTACAAGTATCCTCACACGCAGATGCGTCCTTCACCTCGAATAAAATTCGTCAGTCACTCTCTTACAAATAATCAACCCCCCAGCTCTTTGTATTTTTTATGAAACAGAAAGCCCGAAAATCACAATACAGTTTGCCCATTTAAAATGCATCGCATAGTCTAGAAGTTTTGAGGGCCATGACGACCAAATGCGTGGAGTATTTCAGAAGCAGCTTCTGGAACCTCCGGGAATTTTCCTTTGGTTTTTACATTTCTGCTGTTCTGGTGTCATTACTCCCCTGTGGCAATTCTCCCACGCTACTCATTCAGACACCCTCCTTCACATCTAGTACCAGCTAGACCGAGATCTGCGCTATCGTGGCGCCATCCCGGCAATCCACAGGGAGCAATGGGTATTAAGTCGTCATGAGGCGAACCCACCAGGGACGCAGCACTGCTGCCGAGTCTCTTCGGTAGCACTCATAATGCCTATTGCGGTTCAGCGTGTACACGACACCCCTAGCTAAGCCTTCCGCTGGTGACAATAACTGCAAGTCGTGTGAGCCAGAGACAGTCTCCATGGGAGAATGCTGCAACGTCCATTCGACGACAATCAGAATGAATTTGGCGATGCAGACTATTCTGAAGAAAATTAATATGGGCGTGGCGAAAAAAAAAAACAACCCCCCCCCC
Organism: Conus betulinus; assembly: GCA_016801955.1. Lineage (NCBI taxonomy): Eukaryota > Metazoa > Mollusca > Gastropoda > Neogastropoda > Conidae > Conus > Conus betulinus. The sequence continues at coordinate 609,312 of JADBJO010000112.1, forward strand.
CCCCCCCCCCCCCCCCTCCTGAATCACTACGAGAGTAAGACAGAACCGACCGCGTAACTTGACCCCCCCCCCCCCCCCCCCCCCCCCCTTTTTTTTTTTTTTTTTTTTTTTTTTTAACTAAATCAATAGCTGCGGAGACAGTGAAGCTGCCATGGAATCCCATGCTGCTGAAACTAGCTGAAAATGACAGAGCTGCTTTCCACGCTTCTTCACATGACATCTTCCGGCATCAACCATACCCGAGATATACAGACACCTGTAGTATCGGTCAGAAAATGTAAGCAACATTTTCTAAGTCGCATCCATTAAGTAAATGAATCTGAATTGTGTGGTTCAAATATCATTTATTAATCTTCTGTAACACACACACACACACACACACGCACACACACACATCATACGCTTGTGTGATGTTCTAGCGCATTATTGATCAGAAACAACCGTTTGTCTTGTCTCCCAAATTCAAAAGAGCACGTCATTTATGACGTATTTCTAGCACGTGTTAATACATCTTCTGGTGAATTAACGTCCCTTACAGCCAGTTCCTTAAACTTGTTTAGCAAAACTCGACATCGATCTGAACCAATAAACGAAGCGAGGGAAATCGATCTCTCTGCCGCAGTCAGGCTGATTTTCCTGTAGAATTTGGCAGGGGCAACGACCTTGTTGCCATGGGATCTTTTACGCGCGCAGTAGATTAACATGGCTCTCTGTTTATTGTCCCGTCAGAAAGACAACAAATCCAAGATGCTTCTTAGTCCTTTTGTTCCATTGATATGCTAACACATTCCTGACAGGACCCCGAAATCAACTGTGCTAAGGAAACCGAGACTGGTACAAAACTATTCCACTTTGCATTTTCCTTGCTTGTCTGTCCCGCCATTTCAAGACCCCATGCAACCGGGTTTTTAGCTCGTAAAGAAAAGGCCAGTGAAGAGAATTCTATGACAATTACCAGGTGAAGCCTTTTCGTCATCTCTGAATGTTTGATACGCTGATAATGGGCGGCTCAGTGTGCTCTGAATAATGCACGCACGTTGTGGAAGGGAGGTGAGTTTGGCTGCGGTTTTTACAGCTAGTAGTTCTAAACCAACCGTGTGGTGTTCGCTTTGTTTCTGCTATTGAACTTTTAAGATTATCAATTTATTATTTTTATTACTTCTCGTTGTTGTTGCTGTTGTTGTTGTCACTATCATTATCATCACAATTTTTTGCTGTTTTCCCCTTTCTTCTTCGTCTTCTTCTTTGTCCTCCTCCATTTCATTATTGTTGTCGTTACTGTTACAGTTGATGTTGTTTTTCTTATTGTCACCGTTATCAGCATTAGTATAATTTTCATACTTATTAATATTAATACTGTTGGATTATTTCCTTTTTTAAAAAAAAATAATTATCATAAGTTTAGATTGTGTTTTTTCTCCTCTGCAAACCTCTTCTCTCTTATCTTCAATTCTATTCCGTGGCTACAGTTTTTTCATCCACGCTATGGATTTTCCACCCAGATAGACGACATAAGAGGCTGTTGGTTCGTTCTTTGTTTCCTCTGTTTGGAAGGCTGTGTGCCCTGCTTAAAGCAGACCCCATGGATCAAAACTCGCTGGGCTTGTTTTGTGGTGTGTTTGTTCACTTTCTTTGCCGGCTGAGTAATTGTGTTTTCGCTTTTTACGTTTACAAGACTGATCAGTATGCTGTTGATTAACTGATCGGTATACTGTTGATTACCTGTCGGTATACTGTTGATTATCTGATCGGTATGCTGTTGATTAACTGATCGGTATACTGTTGATTAACTGATCAGTATACTGTTGATTAACTGATCGGTATACTGTTGATTAACTGATCGGTATACTGTTGATTACCTGATCGGTATACTGTTGATTAACTGATCAGTATGCTGATCAGTATACTGTTGAGCCTACGTCCCGGCATATTACGGTTAATAAAGACTGTCACGAATGTGCAACGTTTTCGTCATTGCACTTTGGTTTGCTATGTGAGTGTGACTATCAAGCGATTTATCGCTGTCACCAAAGAAGATGCCACACGCAGGTGATTTTATGCGCTCCTGTCTTCAAAAAAAAAAAAAAAAAAAAAGGACGAAGAAAAAAACCCTTTCTTGAGGCATGGTATAGAGTTCTGTCCTTCCTCAAGCGCGTCTAATTTATCTACATAGTATCAGTAGCACAGCGGTGTCACGTTATTAAGTGTAGTAAAGTTATCTTTTATAGTATCAATAGCACCCGTGGATGTCATAGGTGTCACACATATTAAGTGTAGCAAAAATCATCGCTAATAGTATCAATAGCACAGTGGATGTCACAGGTGTCACATGCATTAAGTGTAGCAAAAAGCATCGCTTATAGTATCAATAGCACAGTGGATGTCACAAGTGTCACACACATTAAGTGTAGCAAAAATCATCGCTTATAGTATCAATAGCACAATGGATGTCACAAGTGTCACACACATTAGGTGTAGCAAAAATCAGTATCAATAGCACAATGGATGTCACGAGTGTCACACACATTAAGTGTAGCAAAAATCATCGCTTATAGTATCAATAGCACAGTGGATGACATAAGTGTCACATATGTTAAGTGTAGTAAATCATCGCTTGTAGCATCAATAGCATAGTGGATGTCATAGGTGTCACACACATTAAGTGTAGCAAAATCATCGCTTATAGTATCATAGCACAGTGTCTGTCACAAGTGTCACACACATTAAGTGTAGCAAAATCATCGCTTATAGTATCAATAGCACAGTGGCTGTCACAAGTGTCACACACATTAAGTGTAGCAAAATCATCGCTTGTTGTACTGGTGAGACATTATGCGGCCACAAGACGATGACGTGGTTAAATGTCAACCTCTTTTTGTTTCTACAGCTGAAGTGAGAAACAATGCTTGTGGGATTTTTTTTTTTCTCCAAAATCTCTACAGACTTTGCATCAGCTGGCATAACCGGAGCAAAACCATTCATTCATGGACCATGTGCCTGCTGGCTGCCATTACTGTTGCAGTGTAGCTGGCAGCATACAGTCCCAGGGTCACTGACACCACCTCTACTGTCAAGGTCATCTGACTCTGCCTCTTCTTCTTTTCCAAACGTTTTCATGTCACCTAAACTCCATGCTTACCCTTTTTTCACCATGACCAAACAAATTCTCCTTCCTGACCAAAAGGTTCCCAGTTACCCCACATGACCAAAAAGAAAAAAAAAAAGATGTGAATGAAACGACACAATGTCAGTACCGAGTCTTTCGTGATCCACTGGTTCCAGCATAGGTTACATGCTACATGTAATGGTTCATTCGCTACACGCTGGAACCACTTGTTCACGACTATATGCTTTGCTGCTTCTTCCCCTTTCTCATGTTTCTCCCGCTCCTTACTCTCTCTCTCTCTCTCTCTCTCTCTCTCTCTCTCTCTCTCTCTCTCTCTCTCTCTCTCTCTCTCT
>JADBJO010000112.1:617770-622770 GCA_016801955.1 Conus betulinus
CGACAACGTGTGACAGCGATTGATCGGTGGGTGACGGTGTCAGTTTCCTTGGAGGGGGTCTATCTTTTGTTGGGGCTCAGTCCGCGTCTGTGTATCTCTGCCTCAGTGTGTGTGTGTGTGTGTGTGTGTGTGTGTGTGTGTGTGTGTGTGTGTGTGTGTGTGTGTGTGTTCTCTCTCTCTCTCTCTCTCTCTCTCTCTCTCTCTCTCTCTCTCTCTCTCTCTCTCTCTCTCTCTCTCTCGCAGATCCCGTATAACTGACATAGCTATCTTCCAAGTTTCCATAGGGGTGGGTTAGGCCTATGCTGATCGATAACCGGTCGTCAGCTTCCGATAGTTCACTGTTCAGACAGTTTCCTCAGCTCTTGCGGCTGATGCCAGATCGGAATGTGGAGGAAAGAAAGGGAAGGGAGGAAGCGGGGAGGGGGGATGGACACAGAGATAGGCGGAGGAAAGGAAAGAGCGGAGGGAGGGGCGAGCAACGGTGGTATCTTTAGAGGGAGAGGACAGTGAAGATCAAAGCGAAGAAGACAATGTTCTTTTGTTTCGAGAGGCAATCAATACCACAGACACAGCTCTATTTCTATTATCAGATTTACTGCACAGAGAAATAAATGCTTTATTTTTTTTCTGTGGTAATCAATGTTCTTTTTTTCTGCAAAAGAATGAAATCACACATAACGCTTCCCTATATTTCAAGGAAGTTTTTGTTACATGTTTTTCCTTTTTTCCTTGAGAGAGAGAGAGAGAGAGAGAGAGAGAGAGAGAGAGAGAGAGAGAGAGAGAGAGAGAGAGGGGGGGGGGGGGGGAAGGATAGTGAGAAGGATAGTCGAGAAGCACGGTAAAGAGGACAGAGTTGTTTGCAGTCTTATTGTTTTTAGTGTTTCCATGTTTCAGTTTCAGTTTCGTCAAGGAGGCGTCACTGCGTGCGAACCAGTCGTAAAACGCTATACGAAATCTGCTGAGTTTCACTACCATACTGCGCAGGATCTACAGCTGATGGTAAATCAATTACTGACTAAGGTGAAAGGGTTTAAGACATGGGTTTCATGGATACACTTAAACGACCTCTGACCTGCAGTTTAGCCCATTGCGCTGGTCAGACCTCGATGTACCTAACATTGTGTGCGCTACTATCATCATAGTATGTGGGTGTTGCTTGTGTAAGACAAATTGTTAGTACGAGCCAGGCCTCACAATACGTACTCATTTAACATCATTATTTACACGTTTTAACTGCAGTCAAGAATTAATTGAAATAGTAGTGGAAACAGAAATAATGGTGGACTATTTCATTTTCCCTGTCTAGAGGACCATATGTCGAAACGCGTTGTCTCCGTTCTGTACCTAGCTTGTTCCATTCCTTTGGCGGGTCGAGTAACTCTGCTTCTGTTCTCTTGCTGCGATTATCAGCTGCAATCACTCTAGCTTGCTGCAAACATAAGTCGAAAAGTGTTTTTGAAAGTCTTGATCAAGTTTTACCTATTTCACTCTATTCATCCGTTATGTTTCTCATCAAAAACGTGCATACGTTTCCAACGAGCGGCGGTATTAGAATACTAATGTGTACACCTGTATATAGATATTTCCTAAACCACTGTGCTTCGATCGTCAATGGGTAACCTAGCTTTATATATATATATATATATATATATATAGAGAGAGAGAGAGAGAGAGAGAGAGAGAGAGAGAGAGAGAGAGAGAGAGAGAGAGAGAGAGAGAGGAAAGAGGCTCAAAACAAGCTTGTCGGTTTTTATGCTTCATTTTTTAAACAGTATTTTTAACAGATGTTGCTCCCTAGTTGGTCGAGCGCTTTTAGATTTTTAAGGACATTTTTATATTGTTCATGATATATATATATATATATATACGATGTGATACGTGAGGTTATGCTTCTTTCTTTGTTACCTATTTACTTTATTCTGTTTTCTGACTTGCTTTATACCTAATTTTTGGCTGGTTGCTAGCATGCTATTGTTGTTTCTTTTTTTGTTCCTTTATCTCTGTCAAACCTCAATAAAAGCAAATAAAGATGGGTTTGTTTTTTGTTTTTTAATGAAGTTTTACCTATTCTTTTTGATACACACCAATGTTGATGTTCGGAACTTTCTAAGAACAACATTGACAAAAAGCCACACGAAAAGAAAACTTTTATGAAGGAATTGAAAGAAAAATTGATTCGTTACAAAAAAAAAAAAATTCATTGTCTAAGAAGGGAGGCACTTTTCATGTGTGCCTTACAGGGCCAAAACGCGCAATGTTTGCGGCCCTCTCTCTCTCTCTCTCTCTCTCTCTCTCTCTCTCTCTCTCTCTCTCTCGCTGTTTGTGCTTCTTTGTCACTGAGAAGCATATAAGTTAGAAATCTCTTAAATCACTTTTTTTTTCTATTTACAGCATCGCAAGGAGGAAAACCAAAATTGTATTAGCTTTAAACTGTGTGGACTTCATTGGTCTAATACAGGCACACAACCGACCACTCACGCGCATGAAGAACAAACATGCAAACAAGTCGTACATTCAAAAACACTAAGTGTTTGTTTTAAAAAAAAAAAAAAAAAAAAAAAAAAAAAAAAAGAAGAAAAAGAAAAAAGAAAAGAAAGAAAAGAAAAGAAAAAAGTAGGGAAAAAAAATCCAGTCGCTATCATGTAGTGGTCGACTATGGTATGGGTGCAGATGGGACAATTCCAGCTGAATACCATCCACCTTCTGGACTTCTCTGCGAGAGTGTCGATCAAGCTTCCATGACTGTCGCTCTAGGCGCCTGTGTCCTTGGGCCCGGCAGACGGCGAGGTGTACTGTTGGAAGGTACCGAAGAGTATGCCCTGTCATGGTGTTTCCGATCAGAATCTGGGACTCTACAGCATCATCTTAATCACCATTATCACTCCCGTCGATCTTCATGAGAAAGCTTCAAATTCTGTGGCCATTTATTTCCCGCTCGTGGTGACCTCTGTTTCCATTTTTTTCTCTCTACATCAATACATGCAGTGGCTTCGTGTCGCAGTCTGTGTAATGTGCTGACCGTGGTCAGGTGGACGTGGTGGTGACACCATCAAGAGAGGAACTTCCACACACGTTAGTTACGTGACTACGCAATTATTGTCGTCAGCAGGGAGGCTTTGTAGGTGGTGTCCTGCGTGAGACGGATCAGAACAGAGACCACCGAACACCTATTGAACGTCGGGGCAGGGTTTCCTTTTGTGGGTTGCCTTCTGACGACTGATAACTGGCGATGTGGCAGCGGCAGGGTCACCTTGGCGTTGATAAGCTTTGGGAGGCCAGAATGAACGGCTTGGGAGAACGTTTTCACACTGTTGTCACATAAATTTGACATTCAATTCTTTGTTTAGTTTCAATTTCACAGCCTGGATTTCATGTCCACTATTCCTGTTGGGCGTACGGTAAAGTATGAAGCATGGGAAGCACCTTGGAACATTCATCAAGGAGGCATCACCAAGCCTTTGTGTCAAACGGCAATCGCTAAAATTTTTTGTGTCTAAATAAGCATGTTTTCTCGTCTGTCGTTTTCGTAAGAAATAAGTAAAGAACCTAATTTCGCGAGCGAACTCATTTTTCGACCTTGTCTCATTTGAGGAAATTCTTTTCTTACATTCCGCGCCATCATCCCAGGAGCAGTGCCGTTGGTAACCACGTGACCATGCCTCGCTTGACGATCGCTGAATCAAACAGCATTCGATAACTGGAAAGCCTCTTTGAAATTCTTAACGAGATGAAAACTTTGTTCCGGATCTAGTGATTCTATTGCCACCTACACTGTTAACTGCATTACCAAAGATCAAAAGAAACAGACTCCTATGACCGAGCAGGCGGATATTACTACCTGGTAATCTTGAACACCAATCGACAGGTTGGCAGTGCAGTGCAACGACACGAAGGTGTGGTATTTTATTGTGTGACGTATCTTAAAAGAGAGAGGTTTGTGGTCAAATGGTTAACGCATTTACCTGGAGAGCTGACGATAGTGAGTTCGAACCTCTCGTGTTGTCGGATGTTTTCGGCTTGAAAACCCTGTCTGTTCACCCAACAGTAAAGGAGTACCTGATTCACTTAAGAAAAGCTTAAAGAAGGCGGAACGGGAGGGATGGGCTGTGCCTTGCATCATGCAGTACCCTAGATATAGTGAGTTCCTGACAGTCTACTGCTCGCACGACCAGTACGGTATGGAATGTTCTTCACCTTTCTTTTATGCCTCACAAGACACCATTTCCAAACTCTCTGCTCTAAACTGCACGGGCTTTTCATTGGATATTTCATCCGGAAACAGTCGTGTGACGTAAGCCAAAGCAATGAAATCACAGTGCCCAAGCTTACAGCTAAACGAGTGAGTAAACAACGAAACAGAGGTAGTTGTGACCGAGGTCAAAGGGGGGAATGGGGTGGGGGTGGGGGGTGGGGGGGGTGGGGGTGGGGAGCAAGCTGACATCAATCATTAGCATAAGTACAAAGACAAGTCGGACAGACGTCATCAAACCACCCCTCCTTCCCTTCCCTTCCAACCCCCCAGAGAGAGAGAGAGAGAGAGAGAGAGAGAGTCACGCATACGGAAAGTGCATATGAACATATCCCATCCCCTTCCCTTCACTGCTCCCCCTTCCTCCCACTCCGACTTTTTTTGTTTTGTTTTTTGTTTTTATCTATTCTATGTTTTTGATTGTTCTGTTGGATTGAAGATGTCTCAGACGTCATCACCATTAACCTCATAAACTGGGTTATAACAAAAGTGTTCTTAATCAGAAGCTGATGGCGTGTTGTTTGTTTGTTTGGTTGGTTGGTTGTTTTTTTGTTTGTTTGTTTTGTTTTGTTTTGTTTTGCAGGGGGGGGGGGGAGGAGGAAAAGGAGGGAGACAGGGAGTGTCACAATGTTTGGTCGAAATCAACAGTTCAAAATCACACTGAGTCAACTGTGTGTGTGTGTGTGTGTGTGAAGGGAAGGGAGGGGGGGGGGGAGGCGGGGGGGGGGGGGGGGGGGGAGGAACTAAACCA
>JADBJO010000112.1:625270-637770 GCA_016801955.1 Conus betulinus
GTGTGTGTGTGTGTGTGTGTGTGTGTGTGTGTGTGTGTGTGTGTGTGTGTGTGTGTGTGTGTGTGTTTCTGCTATTAATTAAGAGAAGAAATCATGACAACTTTCATACCTTCAAAGCTGTTTATAGCCCCTCACCCATTGATCACTTCCATTACTTTCATTATTATCATTACCCACAACCCCCCACATATAACACTATCATCACAATCACCACTCACCATGTTTTGTAATGTATCATTTCTATTCCTTACCACTGAGCACTATTATCAAACCACACCATAATCACTACCGTCATTCATATATCATACCATTAGACAATAATTAAAAAAAAAAACAAACCCTACTGTTACATCCCCACAGAGCCACTCCTTTTTCTTAAAAACAAAGAAAAAAAAAACAAAAAAAGTTTACCAGTATCCCTCTTCTTTTATACGTTTTCATCATCGCCACTATCATTACTATTATTGCCATTATCACTAATAATTATTATCACGGCCATCATCACTATTTCAACTCCAGTGATCCCCTCTTTAACGGGCCTCGTTTTCATCCAACGGCCAGTTTGCGCGCCAAATGTATAAGAAGATAAGTGGTTTCTCGTTTCTTCGTTTTAACTGTCCTAAATGTTGTTTGCTTGTACCTGAAGGAGACCCCAAGAGGTCGAAATGCATTGTGTTTTGTCCTGTAATCTGTTTGTCTGTCTCTGTGATGGTAACTCACTTCTAGGCCGCGGGGCCTAGGCTTTTAAGCCAGTCCCTACTACTACTACTACTACTACTTTACTTTTTAATTTTGCATTATTTTCGGCCCTCAGGCACCTCGTTTTAAAACTAATTTTTATTTTTACGGTTAACAACCTACCTTTCATGGGGTAACTGCATGATATAGATCTTGCTTTTTTTTTTTTAACTGCTTAGACCTGAAAGCCATTGCGCCCCTCCTGTTGGTATTTTGTAACTTTTTTTGTCGGGATCGTCTGCCTACGCCATCATTAAATCATAACTTTGAATACAACTGTTCCTTTATGGCTCCATAAAGAAAACTCTCTCTCTCTCTCTCTCTCTCTCTCTCTCTCTCTCTCTCTCTGAAGATATATGAAGATATCATATCATTTGGTTTGTGCTTGGTTTGTTTCTATATATGCATATGTAACTGCTCTTTTTCTATATGATTGTTCGGAAATGGGCTGCTCATATGACGCTCAAAGGGAGGGGTCACGGCCTATTATGGAAGAATTTCTCTCTCTCTCTCTCTCTCTCTCTCTCTCTCTCTCTCTCTCTCTCTCTCTGTCAAGGTGTTGGAGATGCAAATGAATTTTTTAGTTTGTTTAAGCAGCGGCTTATCGATTGTAGATGGCAAAACTGGCAAGACCATGTGGAAAATAGTGAGCGGTATTCAATGTATAGAAGATTTTGCGATTACATGCACTGTATTCCAAAATATTTACAATTAGATATGGAGAGACACTTAAAACATATAATGTCATTGTTTCGTTTTGGTGCATCAGACCTTGCTGTTCATTACTATAGATACAGGAATCCTACACCTAATGATCTATTGTGTCCATTTTGTAAGGATACCGAAGAAAACGAAGTTCATTTTGTCTTATGCTGTCCATTACGATTATACGATAAATTAAGAAAAGAATTGATCGCTCCAAAATATTACAGAATAGCAAATGCTTTTCATCTAAATCTATTGTTATCCTCCGTTAATGCAAAAAACTGTGAAAAACCTCTGCATTTACCTGTATAAAGCTTTTAAAGCAAGAGAGTTTGCAATTTCCTAAATTGATTTATAAGTAAGAGTGTAGATAATGAAATGTATAGTTGGTATTTATGTCTTGTTTCTTTCTGCCGAAACTTTGAAGCTCTTGTTTTTCTGTAAACACACACACCCTTTCTAAGGGGGCGTGGCCCTATTGAAATAAAAAAATGTCATTGGTTGCTAAGATGACGTTTCACACTGAATGGGGGGCCATGGCCTGTTAAGGAAGAATATTCATCCGACACCAACATTTTGTGTGTCCTGTGTGTGTGTGTGTGTGTGTGGTGTGGATGTTTTTTACCCGCTGTGTGTGTGTGTGTGTAGGTGTGTGTGTGTGTGTGTGTGTGTGTGTGTTGTGTGTGTGTGTGTCGTGTGCACGCGCGCGCGCGAGTGTGTGTGTGTTTGTTGGGTGTGTGTGTTTGTTTGTGTGGTGTGTGTTGTGTGTGTGTGTGTGTGTCGTGTGTGTGTGTGTGTTGTGTGTATGTGTGTGTGAGTGTGTGTGTGGTGTGTTTGTGTGTGTGGTGTGTGTGTGTGTGTGTGTGTGTGTGTGTGTGTGTGTGTGTGTGTGTGTGTGTGGGTGTGTGTGTGTGTGTGTGTGTGTGTGTGTGTGTGTTTGTGTGTGTGTATTTGCACGTGCGTGTTCGCGCCACCAGTATGTGTATGCGCGCAAGCGTTCGCTCCGCTGGTGCCCCACCTTCCATGCTCCGTCCACGCCACTGGAGGAGTTCCGGGTTTCTAATTTTAGCCGAAGACGTCACAGTGGTGGGAAGTCCCGCCAGATCACCGGGGGCAGGCGGGGTTCTCTCTTTTCATACTGAACTGAAGGGGAGCAGGGCATGCATTAGCGTGATGTCAACCGTAACAACGCACTGGGGCCTATATATATGACCATGAGGAGACCACGAATACAACCTTCATTACCCGCCTGAAAACTGTACATTGAACGCTTCGTAAAGTGATCGGCCTGGACCCACTAGGGACTACGGCTTAGGACCTATCGATTGTGAATTTTCACAAAAAAAAAAAAAAAAAAAAAGCGTGGGATCTTTCCGAAGCCAAGAAGTACTACATTTGATCCAGGTTGTGAACTTTTTCTTCGAGAGTAAGTTTGCAACAACAAATCAACGATTTTCCTGGTCTTTTGACACTCGGTTTTCACACTCTGTCGTAGTTCGTGTGAGATATTTTTTCGAGGGTGGAGGGGTAAACCAGTCGAATCAAAAGCGTGAAACCGTAAGCAAAGTTGGCAGACGATAGATATATATCGCCTCGTTTTGAGAGCAGACGAACATAACCCAACACAAAGGGGTGACTAAAAATAGGTCTTAAACGTGAAGGGCGAACACTGAGACAAGCGTGACTGCTTCAAAGTTGTCCAGTCTTCCACCATGGGAGCGCACCGCACAGTTGTTTGTCGGGTCTGGTAAGCGTTTTTTTTTTTTTTTTTTTTTTTTTTTGTCTTTTTTTAATCACATTAGATGTAGAAAAGTTTCTGTTTTTGAGCGTGATCTTTAATATGTGAAGGTTTGTTTTTGTTGTTTTCTATATATGGATCATATGGCCTCGGCATCAAAACATTCATACTGAAGAAGAGAACCTCTGTCTCTGTCTCGGTATCCCTCTCTCTCGCTCTCCCTCTCTCCTCTCTCTCTCTCTCTCTCTCTACTCTCTCTCTCTCTCTTTCTGTGCGCGCACGCGCGCGCGCGCAGCGTGTGTGTGTGTGTGTGGTAATTTGAATCACAGATTTATTCGAAGGCATAGTATAAGCCTGGCGTTGATTTTTTTTTTCCTCATACGCAAACCATGAAACTACGGAGGAGCGGAGAGAGAGAAGAGAGTGAGATGAACCGGACGAGAGAGAGAGAGAGAGAGGGAGAGAGAGGAGAGAGAGGAGAGAGGGACGGGAAGAGAGGAAGATTGAGAGATGAGAGAGAGAGAGCTCCCAACCCATCCATAAGGCATATTTTACATTGAAAGAAGACAAACTAACCTTGCTCTGTAAGTTTCACCTTTTGGTGGATCTTTTGTGGAAAAATTTGCATCAAACTTTCGTTGACAAAAAAAATAATCAGGTGGCCTGCTCGTTTTATTCACTTTGAATTGGAATGGCGGGATGGGAAGGAAAGAGGTCTGCAAACATTTGACAAAGTCAATCTGACAATAATGTGAAGAAGCAAAAAAAGAAAAAAAAAAGAACAGAAAAAAATAGTACAATGGTTCCGAATCAACGAAGATTCTTGTACAACTCCATTTTATTTCTTTCTGGTTTTTACTTTTTTTTTTTTTTTTTTTTCTTTTTTTTTCTTTGCATACCAGTGTAGCCCCCCACCCCCTCCCCCACCCCCCTCATTTGCCACCTCATTTTCCGTTATATGCAAAATTAGTATAAAATTGTCACGCATAGATACTCGCGGCTTTTATAATTCCTTAAAGATAATATTTACAGGCGCTCAAATAGAAGAGTGAATTCATTTCAATAATATGAAATTATATTAGAGAGAGTGTGTTGGGAGAGGAGAGAGAGAGAGAGAGAGAGTCTCTGTGCGATTTTTTTTTTAAAACCTAAAATGCGTGCTGTGCGGCATATACTCGAGTTCTCGAGTTCATTGTCTGTTTGTTTTTGAGAGGAATAGAGTTGAAGGACATACAAATCTGCACTTCGACCGAGCTCTCATTCTTTTTTCTTTCTTTCTTTTTTTGAATTCTAAAACCGCTAGCTGATGAAAGCTTGTTTAGAACCCACCTATCTTCACAATACAGTTCTATTTTCGATGAATTCTTGCCTTCCTTTGAATGCCAGTTTTTTGCCACGAGTATTTTGGAGTCTTGACGCGTGGGTCGTCTCGACATTTGTGAGTTGGTAATGGCACGCAGGATTCAAGGAGGCAATGGGTGTATAGGGGGCGCATCTCTCTCTCTCTCTCCTCCGCCCTCGTCTCCTCTCTCTCTCTCTCTCTCTCTCTCGTCTGTGTGTTGGTGTTGTGTGTGTGTGTGGTGTGTGTGTGTGTGTGTGTGTGTTGTTCTGACGAGCTTGACGAGCATTGTGCCCGAAAAAAAAAAGGGTGGGGGGGGTGGGGGTGGGGTGGGGGGAGGGGGGGCAAGGGAGCTATAAGAATGTGAGCGTGCCACCACGTGTGTCTAAGGTGTGTGTGTGTATGTGTTGGTGTTGTGTGTGTGTTGTGTGTGTGAGCATGGGGTGCGTGCGTGCGGTTGTGTGCGCGTTTGTGTGGTGTGTGTGTGTTGTGTGTGTGTGTGTGTGTGCGTGTATGGTGTGTGTGTGTGTGTGTGTGTGGTGTGTGTCTACATTTGGGAGGGGGACGAGGCCCATGTCTATGGGTTGTGCGTGGCGTGTGTGTGTTGGTGTTGTGTGTGTGGGAGGGTGGTGGTGTGGTGTGTGTGTGTGCGCATCGCGCGTGCCTTGTGTGTATGTGCTGTGTGCGTGTTTATGACGCATGTGTGTGTGTGTGTGTGTGTTGTGTGTGTGCTGTGTGTGTTGTGTGTGTGTGTTGCGGGACGAATGGGGAACAGACGAATGCAGGCGCCCACATGTCTATTGTGTGTATGTGTGGCGTGTGTTTGTGTGCGCGTGTACGGGCATGCTGTGCATACATGTGTGTGTGTGTGCGCGGAGCCGCCACAGCGCGCGCCTGTGTGCTATGTGTGTGTGTTGTAGGATCTACATATTGACACACGCACTGTGAGTGTGTGGTGTGTGTGTGTGTGTGTTGTGTGTCTGTGTGGTGTGTGTGTGTGTGTGTTTTGCGAGGGCGAAGTGGTGAGGGGATAAATATGGGGCCAAACGTCCCCACGGATGCGTGTGTGCATCGTGTGTGTTGTATGTGGTGTGTAGTGTGGCTACAGCGCGAAACGTCATACGGGCATGGGACCAGATGGGAGGCATACATGGGTGTGTGTGGGTGTGTGTGGCGCGCGCGCGGCGGCGGGGCATACGTTAATGAGGATAAGTTTTGTTATTTTTGGTTTTGTATGGGTGTGTTGGTTAAGTTTGTGTGTGTGTGTGGTGTGTGTGTTTTGTGTGGGTGGGGTGAGGTGCTGTGTTGCTAGGCGAATGGGTGTTGGGATCGTGGGCGGTAGGTGTGGTGTGGTTGTGGTTTTGTGTGTTCGTGTGTTTTGTGTGGTTGTGTGTGGTGCGGGGAAAGCCGAATGGGGGGGGGGTGGGGGGGGCGCTAATGCCGTTGGGGGGGGGGGTGTTGGGGGAGGGGGGGGGTGGTATGCGTAGGCATGCTGGGGTGGCAGCAAGTCATGCTTGTGCATGCTGTGCTCCCTCTAATCGTGTGTATGCGCGCGGATGTCTGGAACTCGCCAAAAGTCTCTCGTCTCTCTCTCACCTCTCCCTAACTCTCACTCTCGTAATCTCTCTCCTCTCCCCTCTTCTCATCCCTCTCTCTCTCCTCCTTCTCTCTCTCGTCTCTCACACACACACACACAACACACACACACACACACATTCCTCTCTCTCATTCTCTCTCTCTCTCACTCTCTATCTCTCCTATCTCCGATCTATCTCTCTCTCTCCTCTCCTCATCTCCCACAAAGTCTCTCTCTTCTCTCACTCAAGCACGCATTCACGAACACACGTTGAGACTAGAATGTAGGACAAAGGGAACGAGAGAGAAGCCGGAAGGAGGAGCCGGAGGAAATGGTGTGAGCGGAGCCACCTTATAAACCTAAACAAGACACACAACAACGTGTCCTAGAGAGAGAGGTGATCGATGGAGACAGTGAGACAGACAGACAGCATGTTTTGACAGACAGACATACATACAGATGGACAGACAGACAGACAGACAGATTGGACAGACAGACAGTACAGACAAGGCCTACGACATGGACGTGTCTGCGCAGATGCGAACTGTATGTGAGTGCCATAACGTTTTACTCATCTCGCATGGGTAAATAAAAACCGCTTTAATGCATCCAGACGCTGGTTGAGTAAACACACCGCCAAACCATGCGTCACTATCTGTGATATGGAGTCCCCTTTCCGCCAGCTGTTTACCTTGACATCCAGAGAAATCCCTTCCCCTGAATCATCGACCCAACATCCGACCAACCATCACACTACACTCGTCCCCAAGGGTGCATGATATCTTCTAGCATGTAGACATTGTTTAGGTGTTTAAGTAGATGTTCGTTTATTTTCTGTTTCAGTGCTTAGCTCTCTCTCTCATCTAACTCTCTCTCTCTCTACTCCCAATCTCGTCTCGTCTACTCCTCTCTCGTCTCTCTCTCTCATAGATTCCACCACGCACACACACACACACACACACACACACCACACACACAAACACACACAACATCACACACAACACACACACACACACACCCACACACACACACACTACACACACAAAGAATGACCGATCATGCCACACACACATCACACGCTTGCGGTAGCTGCACACAGTCTGGCGTTCACACAACACACACACACCAACGCCTTACGCGCCCGCTCTTTCACGCACTCTCACAGTAACGCACGCACGCACGCAAACTTGCACCACCGCAACTTGATCAATCCTTTCTATGGACCGCACTTCTCTCTGTGCAACTACTTACTGTGCTCACGCTCGCAGCACACAAATATAGTATACATTCTATATTATAGTATATCTATATATATATATATAATAATAGATATATTATATGATATAAGTGCTGGGCGTTTGCGGGGGCAGTGTGGCCCCCTGTGTTTTTTTTTTTGCTGTGTGTACTTATATTTATATATACGCGCTCCACAGTAGCGCGCTTGCGAGCTAGCTCGCACGCACAGACCCCCCCACAAACACACACCCATCACCCACACACCACACACACACACAAACACACACACCCACACACACACACACACACACACACACACATCGCACGCCACTCACTGCACCCTCACTCACCACTCACTCCACACACACACACGCACGATCACGACGCACGCACACACGACAGACACCACACACACACAACCCTCAACCCCGCACACTACATCACACTCACATAAGCACTAACCCACACTAAGCTTGCACTCACCACGGTTCACTTTCACGGACGCGCCAACAATCCGCACACGCACGCTCATTCACACACACACACACACAACACACACACACACACACACACACACCACACACACACACCACAGCAACTCACCGCACACCACACATCACACACACACACCACACACACCCACACACACACACCCACCCACCCACCCACGCACACCACACACACACACGTTTATTCTAGACCTTTGGTTTTGAGTTTAATCATTTTTATGTATTATTTGTTTGTTATTAAATCATCATCAATTGCCATCATTATTTATCGTTTATTACTGTCTATTATTATTAAATGATCTGTTGCTGTTCATGGAGTCAGTTAGACCAGTGACAGGGATTCCTGACCATTTAGGGTGTGCCATCGCGCTCTGTCCGGCGAGAGAGAATTCTTATAGTGCGCCGAAAAGTGGTTGTTAATCGATATGTGACCCATTCTGCACCCGTCTCTCCTCTCGCCTATCTCTATCTCTCCCTCTCGTCTCGTCTCTTCTCATCTCTCTCTCTCTCTCACCCCACACTCTCTCGTCCTCCTCCCCATCTCACCTCGCCTCTCTCAGTCGCCCCCCCCTCGCGTCACTCTCTCTCTCTCTTATCTCTTCCTCCCATTCGTCCCTATCCCTCTCTCTCCTCTCCTCTACCCCCACTCTCATCTCTCTCCCCGCACTCCTCTCTCTCTACTCCATCCCCCTCTCTCTCTCTCTCTCTGCTCTCTACTCTCCTCTCTCTCTCTACCTCCTTTCTCCCCCTCTCTCTCCCATGTCCCCACCTTCTCTCTCTCTCCCCTCATCTCCCAAAAAAAAGTGCCCGGACGACCCTCTCCGCCATCCCTCACCCTACTCTCTCCTCTCTTTCTCTATACAAGCCTGCAATCGTTCGAACAAGTTTTTTTGTTTACCGTACTCCGTTGTGTTTAAAGAGTGTGATTGCCCTTGCCGGTCGCCTCACGCAATATGTAATGGCTTGTCTATAATCATATAGAGGAGCCTCAGGACCACCACGCGTTGTCTTATGCAAAATTCTTCCCCCTCAGACAATCTCTCTCTCTCGTCATCTCTCTCATCTCTCTTACTACACCGTAGAATCTAAAGCGTCCGTTGAAATGGTAAGAAATTTTTCGGGGCGGGTATTTCGCCGCTCACTGTAAGCCTAAATCTTTCCTTCGTCTTCTCTTTTTTTTTTTTTTTTTACCATAAGGTAAATAAAGTCACACATCTTGTGTCGTATACTGCAATGTCAGCCGCAGTCGTTTCCGAACCTTTGTTGCTTATGCTTTAACCCAAGAAGCGTTTTGTTTTGCATAAACTTTTTTCTTTACTTTAGCAGTCCTATGGAATGATTCGAACCTTTCGTACGGACCGACTTTGCCCCACACAAATCATGCGAAATTACTTCCTTGAGCCGCCAAGGCGTGCCTGACGAAACAGCACCACACACCACCACACACACAACCACCACACACTCCCGCGGACAATCCCACACACCACACACACACACAACACACACACACACTCCCGCGACAATGCACACACAAACACACACACACACACACACAAGCACGACACACACACAAACAGTCCCGAGACAATGCACACACACACACACACACACACACACACACACAACCCCCCACAATGCTCATTTATGAGTGCGTTGAATGGGATCTTCTGCCCTAAGTGATTTTTCACGAACGTGAGCCCACAGTTTTTTCACTCTGGAGAGAGTAGCCCCCTCCTCAATTACCCGCCTCTAAAGATAGGTAGTTAGAATTAGCCAAGTAAATTTTCACTTCCGGCAAGTATCATCCATCAGTTAACAGACTTGCACGACCCCCACCCTCCTGTCAACCCCCATACCCCCCCGAACCACACCCTACCAAGGTTCTTCGGACGGGGACTTTAAAACCGATGTTATGTGGAATGCGTTTTATCTCCAAGAGAAATCTCAACAGGAAGTGTCAAGAATTACACATAAGTTTATTTCTGTCCCATCCAACGTGAGAAGACAAGAATATGCAACCATATGTGTTCCACCACTGAGGGTGAGGGGGATTAACAACGTAACACTGTACCATGCGCACTTGGTGTCGTGAGTAGACATCAGCCAAGGGAAGACGGAAATTAGGAACACACGACACAGACTGGCATCGACGGCGCGCGAACTCTCCACTTCAGATCGAGAACGGAGGAAAAACGCAATAACGAGTTTTCAAAATCGCATACTTTGTCCTCACAGTCGGGCATTCGCGAAAATCGGTACTTTGAGATCACCGTCGAGCATTCTCGAAAAACACGGTTAGTGAGAGTGAGAGAGAGAGTGAGAGCGAGGTGGGGGCAGGAGTGTGGCAGGGGGAGTGTTGTGAGTGTTATTCCAAACGTTGAGGTCTTCATGTTTCATGCCCTCTACCCTAAATACCACATTTAAACTCACCCCACACACACACTAGCATAACGTAACTTAGTCTGAACCGCCGAGAAATCTTTGTGTCTTTGACCAGTGGTCACTGCTCCCAACCGACTGGAGAGGAGTGCGTTCGAACTGCCGTGCAAAGTCTGGTCAAGTCTGTCATTCTCTGCTCATGGGGGGACACACCTGTATAGGTTACTCGCCGGTTTGTGAGCGCGAAAAAATTTTTGAATAGCCTTGAAGATGTGGCTGGAACGAATACAGGCGCTCAAGAGTACTAGGCCGTTGATCGTGCGCTTCGTTGGCGTTGCCTTGGTTGGGTTGTGTGGTGATGGTGGCAGGCAGTGGCAACAGATCGGTGTGCTTTGTCAGCCATACCCAGCATCATCCATCAACAGCAGTATCAGCTATGCCAAAGCCCAGGACAACACAAAAGGTAGGAGAGGAATAGCTGACAAGGTGCATGGATTACGTTTTTGTCCCGGCCTTTTTTTGCCTTTGACTGACCCATCACCAGCACCCCGAACTCTCTTTCTCTTTCTCTCCTGTCTCTCTCGTCCTCGATTAGGTTTGTAATCAGTCCTGTTCGTCGGTGTGACTCTATCTCTCTCTCTCTCTCTACTCTCTCTCTCTCTCTCTCTCTCGTCGGTGCTGCTCTCTCTCTCTATCTCTCTCTCTCTCTCTCTCCTCTCTCTCTCTCGCTCTCTCTCTCTCTCTCTCTCTCAGCCTTTCTTCTGTTCTGTCGTTAATACAAACGGTCGCCATTAGCAGATGACTGACTGACTTTGGCTGTATTCTTTGTGGAAATATAGTTCCAGTGGACTGCACTTCATGTCGGGCCACGTTTAGATTTGCTGATAGTGACAGCCAGATGAAAAAAGACAACCACCACAACAACAAACAACAAAAAAAGAAAGTAAAAGGCCCATGTTGGGTTGAATCAGGCCTGCTGTTTGTTTTGTGCTTGCGGGGTCCGTACTAGGAATTAGTATGCTTGGCTCTGAAAACAGATCTGTGTCTATCTGTTGATGTATATGTCTTTCTGTCTGTCTGTCTAGACATCTACAGATATACAGATATTAGTACCTGCTTGGATATCCGCACACATACTGACATACACAAACGTGCCCCATTGACAAACTACCTGTACTTACATACATGCTGCCATGGTCACATGGTAAGACTTTTGACTTCGGAGCTGACGGTCGTAAGGTCAAACCCATCGTGGGGGTCGAATTCCTGCGACTCAAAACATTCTGTCCACTCAGCAGAAAACGGTACCTGATGATGATAATGGTTGCTGTTGTTGTTGTTGTTGTTAAGATCATCATTATTATCATCTTCATCTTCATCATTAAGAGTACTTACAGCCTATAGCGTCCATCTTCAATTGGAGACCGAGTTCTATGCGCTTTACAAACCTCGCTCGCGTTTACAGTCATCAGTCAGTCGGTCAGTCAGTCAGTTGTACATGTTCTCATTCTTTCGGTCCACGCTGTGTTGTAGCGTGTCATCCATACCAAACTGGCCTTCTCTTCCCAAAGTTGGTCAAACTTTATGCGTGCATTCACACACGGAGCCTTGGGTTCTGTAGTCTCATTCAGGTTAGGGCGGTCAAGGCGGCGGGAGGAGAGCGGCGGGATCCGCCTTGTATCATGCCGTACTCCCAGACATGCTGCACCTCTGACAGCACACTGCCTCTATAGCCTTTGGGCTTGGGACAATAGCCTGAATGTGGTTCATCTGTCAACATGCTCGGTGCTTTGACTGGCACCATGGGCAGTCAAGGCCTTTCAAGTGCGATAGAGAAGTGTTTATGGGTTAGGCACCTGCTAAGTCTGGTCCACGAGTTTCTCGCACCCAACTCGTGTTCTCTACCCCTTCTCTTGGTACGGTCACTACCTCAGCCAAAAATGTAGTTTACACCATGTCTGTGTGGGTTGGTTGGTTTTCACGATTAAACGCAAAAACTACCCAGCTAATTTCATCAGAACCAGGAAGAACGATGGAATGTGGACCGAGGTAGAATCCCTCAGATTGCACTGTTGATCCGTGGTACTAATGCGATTCAAAGGGCGAATCCAGGATCCGTTCGGTTTTGGCAGTGGTCTGCGCTCCCCCGAGTGCCATTCTGATTAGTTTATTCATTTATTTGTATTAAAGCAAGCATTCAAGGTCCTGTGCTTTAGCAATAGTTGTATGGCACGTATCATGGACCAGTTCTTTGAAGACCTTCTGCCATCAAGATCTCCC
>JADBJO010000112.1:642770-645270 GCA_016801955.1 Conus betulinus
TCTGTCTGTCTGTCTGTCTGTCTCTCTCTCTCTCTCTCTCTCTCTCTCTCTCTCTCTCTCTCTCTCTCTCTCTCCTCCTCCTCTCCTCCATCCCCATCCCTGTCTCTCTCTCTCTCTCTCTTTCTCTAGCTTCTCACTTTCCTCTCTCTTTCTATGTGTATAAGCGCCTGTATGTGTGCATGTGCGCTTGATAGCCTTGACTGTCACATAGGGTTTTTTCCCGATTTATACTCACCACAGGTACTCAAACCTCGAAGACCCATCCTCTTTACCGACAGCGGAACCAGGCCGCACAGGAGACACACACACTTGTCCAGTTGCCAGGCTTGAAACAATACTTTGAGATCCAGTATTGTTGGTGAGTAGTTTCCCTGGCCTCAGGGCAGTTCTTTGAGATCCAGTTTTGGTGGTGACTAGTTACTTTTAGATCCGTTATTGTTGGTGAGTAGTTTACCTGGCCTTAGGGCAGTTCTTTGAGATCCAGTTTTGGTGGTGACTAGTTACTTTTAGATCCGTTATTGTGGTGAGTAGTTTACCTGGCCTTAGGGCAGTTCTTTGAGATCCAGAATTGTTGGTGAATAGTTTCTCCGGGTATGCAGTACTTTGAGATCCAGTAATGTTGGTGAGTGGTTTCCTTGGCCTTAAAGCAGTACTCTGAGATCCAGCTTTGTTAGTGAGAACTTTTCATTGGCCAAAGGCAGTTGTGAGATCTAAATGTCCTTGGCAAACGCGTGTAGGAAAGAAAAAAAAACTAAACAATAATAACGATCCACTTTGATAAGTATACAAAGACGTAAGCAGACAGAACAAGGAAAAGAGGTGGTAGCGCTTTGCTATTACGGCGTGATCTCACATATAGTGAGAGCCTGTCGAAATTAAACTCAGAGAAATCTGGAATGGCGATGAAGTTACACCATAGAATGTAAAACAGTACACCATCAACAACTTAACATGATTGCAAAGTGTTGCCATCGTGAAGAGGCCAATTGAACCAGCACCTCCTCCCCCCTCCCTTCCGTCCCCACCCACCACCACCACTAACCCAGATGAATAGTATTAAGTATTTCTCCATGTTGACTGCTCCCTATGATTTGCCGGGGCTGGGGCTGCGGCGGGCCGGGCCGGGCTGTGGCTGTGCACGGGCGAGTCGGAATGGGCGGCGTGGGTGCGGTGGCACTGAAGTGGCACAGAAGATAGGACAGCAAAGAAAAACAAAAGAAAAAATGTTGCATGATTTAGCTTTGAAATGTTTGGCAAAAAAAAAAAAAAATGGACTGTTTCAGTCAGTACGGATCGTTTTATGTTAGTGATAACATTGAAGAGACAAAATTGTTTTATTTCAGAGTCACATATGTTTTGATAGGACATTGAACTGAATTCCAGTCAGTATCTGGCATGAATGAAGTGTAGCTACCAATGTAATGCCACAAAATACTATATTGGTTTGCATTATCATCGGTATCAGAACACACACACACACACACACACACACACACACACACACACACACACACACACACACACACACACACACACCACAGACTTGCGCCTCTGCGCTCACACACGCGCGCGCGCGTGCGCGCGTCCACGTACGTACACACCCGCACACGGACGCACGCACGTACCTAGAGAGAGAGAGAGAGAGAGAGAGAGAGAGAGAGAGAGAGAGAGAGAGTGAGAGAGAGAGAGAGAGAGAGTAAAAAAGAA
This sequence comes from Conus betulinus, assembly GCA_016801955.1. NCBI lineage: Eukaryota > Metazoa > Mollusca > Gastropoda > Neogastropoda > Conidae > Conus > Conus betulinus. Next base: position 644,478 of record JADBJO010000112.1, read on the forward strand.
AAAAAGTATCGCTCAATGAAGATTATAGACAGTCAATGATTTGACTTCAATCTGTCCTTAATACTTTGTCAGTACTGCCAACAGACAGAAAGAGAGAGAGAGAGAGAGAGAGACGAGAGAGAGAGAGAGAGAGAGAGAGAGAGAGAGAGACAGGACAGACAGACAGACAGGACAGACAGACGGGCAGACAGAGGGCAGACAGGAGACAGAGAGAGAAAGAGGGAGAGAGAGACTGTCAAGATAAAAAAAAAAAAAGTTTCATTTCATAATGATATACATTTTAGGCAGCCAATCCATAGCCCTTCAATACATCCCACATTCGTCTATTCCGTTCTCCTGAAAAGGCAAAACAAGCGCGAAATACAGACTGACAAAGCAGACTGACACAGAGACAGAGAGAGACAGACAGACAGACAGAGAGGAAGAGCAACTTGTAACCAGTGACCATGACATGTTTTGACAGCCAAGCCCAGAATTGCAACGGGATGCCAGTGTGCCCAGACCATATTACGTCACGTCAGCGGTGACTTTCCCGCTTTTCATTTCTTTTCTTTCTTCCTCACCCCTTCTACGCCCGCTTCGATTTCTTTTTGTTCTTTCCTTCTTCTTCTTTCTTTTCCTCTTCTCTTCGTTTCCCTCTTCTTCGCTTCTATTCTTTTCTTGTTTTCTTTCCTCTTTCCCTCTTCCTATTTCTCCTTTTCTTTCTCGTTTCTCTTTCCTTCACCTTCTCTTCCTTTCTTTTTCTTTTCTTTCTTTTCTCCCCCTTTCTCCCTTTCTCCTCTTCCTTTTCTTC